>APFE030097186.1:0-11036 GCA_000404065.3 Pinus taeda
ATATTATTGTTCACCAGGGGACTTCACCTTCAACATCACAATCTTTTCAGTCTTCATTTCCACCTCCTCCCCAAGCACCTGGAACACCACAGGCAATTGTTGGTACTCCCAAAATGGCTCAAACCCCATGGAGAAGTCCTGGTGCAGTCACTATGCCTGCGCCTTTACATCCGCTACCTAATTATCCTGAGAAACGGTTGCCAAAGTTTAATCTAGATGCTGGAACATTAGATGAGGAACACATAAATAATTTCATGTTGTTAGTTAATTTGAAGGGAGTAACAGAAGAAGATGTTGTAGTTAGACTTTTCCCCTACACATTACAAGGATCAGTAGGGTCTTGGTATTTTTCCTTGCCCTCTGGATCCATTACCAGTTGGAATATCTTTCAGGAACAGTTTCTTACCAAATACGGCAATGATAGATCCTTGGCCACACTCATTAATGACCTTTCCAATCTAAGGATTGAGTCAAGAGAACCCATTAAGGAGTTTAACTCCCGACTTAACAAACTCTTGAATAAAATCCCTACCGATGACAAGCCAAGTGAACAAATTAGAAGCGAGTGGTACATTACAACCTTACCTTCAAATATTGCCATTTTTGTAGATAGGGCTAAAAAAGCTACATTGGCCGAAAACATGAAAGAAGCCCTCGTTGTCGAAAAACGTGTAATCGCTTTGGAAAAGAAAGCTGCTCTCGAGGAAATAAAATCTAAAAAAGTGTCTTTCAAGGATGATTCAAAGAAGAAAATCACCAAATATCCATACGATATGGAGGGCCTTCAAAAAGTCCTCAAAACCATGTCAAATGAAATGGTTGAAACAAAAAAGCAAGTAGCAGAGTCCTCAACGAAGAAACCTTATAGGAATTTTAAGAAACCTGAGTCAACGCCTCCAAATGTTATATTCTATGCAGATTCAGATCCTGAGGAAGAAGAAGAAGAAGAAGCAATTGCACCATCTGATGAATTCGAAGAAGAGGAAGTCGTTGAATGCCATGGAATGTGGGACTTCATATTGCCTAACTCCAATACCGAAGCTGAACAAGAAGCCTTTCCTGTGACTACCAGGAGCAAAAGTACTCCTGAACCTGTCCAGGCAAGTTCAAAGAAAAGGAGTGCAGGTACCAATACTACAAAGGAAAAGGTACCCACAAGGAAGCCAGCTGCAACAATACCTCAAAATGAACCGTCATCCTCCAATATACCTACATCATCTAAGACATTGGTAGTATCGGATTCAATGGACTATAATATTGTTGATGATATGAAAAAGACTAAGGCAAACATCACCATGTTTGAACTCAGCAAATTAAAACATCAACAAAAATTGCTTCTCAAAGAACTTAATGCAGTTCCTTGTTCGCCTCTTCCCAGTACTAAAGCCGCAAGTGATTCAGGACAACCACTTTCTGGTAGAGTTGAGGCAACTGATACAATTCTAATTGGAGACAGATCAAATTCCCATACTCCTCCTTTCCTCTTAACGTACGAAATCTACAATCGAAATCTACATAACTGCTTGATTGACTCTGGGGCATCATCCAATATAATGCCAGCTTCAGTTTGTTCTAAACTGAACATAGAACCCCAGAAGTCCTCAATTCACATTGTGTAGTTAGATAGAACTAAAGTCCAGGTTTTAGGGGAAATAAACTTTGTTACAATCAGGTTATCGGCTGATCCACGAGTGGTTCAAAGAATTGATATCTTAATCGCCGATATACCTGAGTTCTACGGTTTAATTTTAAGCAGGGATTGGTCGGAAAAGCTCCACGGGTATATTTCTACCGATTGGTCTCATATGTGGCTGCCCTACAAAGGAAAGCCAAACCAGATAAGAATCAATCGGGAGAAACACATGACACATACTGTTACAGAGTTCGAACAAGAGAATCAACCAGTTGCATTTAACAACAATATTTTAGGAAATTATTCTTCTGAATCATTCTTTGGCAATTATATTGCCCAGCGATATCCTTTCTCGGTAAACAATTTCACATCACAAATCGAAAATTTTTCACAAACTGACAGATCTAGATGTGTTAGTGTTACTGAGAATTTTGTAAATAAAAATGTTGATAATTCTTTATTTTGGTCTTTATATTTTGACGGTTCAAAATCTAATGAAGGATCAGGAGCAGGTGTATTTTGGTCAGCCCTGAGGGAGAAAAAACAATGCTTTCTTGTAAATTAGAATTTGAATGCACCAATAATACAACTGAGTATGAAGCCTTGATCCAAGGATTATACAAAGCTATCGGCTTGAAAGTTCAATATTTAAAAGTGTTCGGCGATTCAGAGATTGTGATAAAACAAGTTCGAAACACAATCCATTGTCTCTCTAATCACCTCAAACACTAACAGTCTTTAGTCCAAGAACTTTTATCTCATTTCTTAGCATTCAATATTTCACCTATTCCCAGATCCCAGAATGCAGCGACTGACCTCTTGGCTAATGTTGCTTCTAAACTCCTTCCTTCTGAAGATTTTAGTCTAGATAGATTTTCGATAGAGTTGATCTTTAGGCCATCAGTCCCCGACAATATCACCAATTGGAGAGTATTCAACCACGATGAAGACATCTTACATTTCTTAACTTCTGACAAATCCTATAATGATCAGATCATTGATGAAAATGATCATGATCTTCAGATCAAAGAGAAGCATGAGGAAAACTCCATACCAAAACCTGTGGTTAAACTTGAAGATCTCTATGACATTAAAGACAGGTTCAAACATGCAACCAATTCAAAAATCCAAAGTTCTACCTTAAGGTTTGAATTGGTAAATCTTGGTACCGAGCAGAATCCTCAAAATATCAATTTAGGATTAGGACTTTTCGAGCAGGAAAGGACAACATTTATTAGATTATTAAGAAAAAATAAACATGTCTTCGCTTGGAATTATGATGATTTAAAAACATATGATACATCTATCATACAACATACCATTCCAATGCTACCCGAACAAAAACCAGTTCAAAAAAAATTGAGGAAAATACATCCAAACTTGGAGAGTCAGATAAAATCAGAACTCAATAAACTCTTAAAAGCAAAGATTATTTTTCCAGTTCGACACTCAAACTGGGTCTCCAATACGGTACATGTCAGGAAGAAAAATGGTGACATTAGGATTTGTATTGATTTCAGAAACTTGAATAAGGCCAGTCAAAAAGATAATTTCCCATTACCTACCATGGAGCAAACACTCCATTCAGTAGCATGTTCTGAACTAATGTCCTTTCTAGACGGTTTTTCAGGATACAACCAAGTTCTGGTTCATCCTGATGACAGACTCAAAACTACTTTCAGAACAAAATGGGGAACCTACGCCTATAAGAAAATGCCTTTTGGACTTATTAACGCAGGAGCTACATTCCAAAGAGCAATGGATATAGCCTTCAAAGGATTGATCAACAAAATAGTAGTCGTCTACTTAGATGATATTACTATATTTTCTAAAAAGAGATCTAACCATTTACATGATTTGAATCAAATCTTTGAACGCTGTAAAAGGTATGGAATTTCACTTAATCCTAAAAATTCCTTCTTTGCTCTAGATCAAGGAAAGCTCTTAGGCTTTATTGTTTCCAAAGATGGTATTTATATTGACCCCGATAGGATTAAAGAAATTTCTGAAATCCCATTTCCTCATAACAAAAAATCAATGCAATCATTTTTAGGACAGATCAACTTTGTCAAAAGATTTGTTCACGATTTTTCTCATATCATTTTACCATTACAAACCATGGTTAAGAAAAATTCAGTGTTTAGATGGGGGTCTGTGGGAAAAGAAGCATTTGATTTAATCAAGCAATCAATAATCAATGCCCCCGCTTTAAACACTCCTAATTTTTCTAATCATTTCACATTGTATACTATCGCGTCCGATTTATCTTATGCAGCGGTACTCACTCAAATCAACGATCACAACTTAGAAGCACCGATTTCATTCTTCAGTTCAAATTTTCAAGGTGCAGAACTAAATTACTCTGAAGTTGAAAAACAAGCCTTTGCTGTATATAAAGCCATCAAACACTACAGGCCCTTTCTTCTAAAAGCCCATACAAAAGTAATAGTTCATTTTTCTTCAGTAAGGCAATTACTGATCCAAAGAGAACTAGGTGAAAAAGGGCAAATTGGGTTACAACACTTCAAGAATATGACTTGGAAATTAAGCCAGCAAAGATTGTTAGAGGCCAAGGTTTTTGCAGGTTATTAGCAGGAGCGTCCAACATTCCGGAATCAGGTGATACAGATCATATTGAAGAAATCAACCAGATAAGTATTACCGATTCTGAATCTCAATATGCAGACTTAATATTCTATTTGAAAAATGGACATGCACCTCCTAATCTCTCTTACAAAAACAAACGGGCTATTAGATTAAAGTCAAAAAACTTTGTTATCATTGATGATGTGCTTTTTAGGCAAAACTACGATTCAGTTTTATTAAGATGTCTGAAGAAACCTGAAGCACAAAAGGTCTCGCAGGAATTACACGATGGACCAGTTGGAGGACATTTTGGAGCTGACACAACAACTCATAAAATCATCCATGATGGATATTACTGGCCCACCTTATTCAGAGATACCCATGAGTATGTAAGGAAATGCCGAAGTTGTCAAGTCTCCAGTGGAAGACAAAGGAAACCAGCCTTTCCTTTGCAATCAGTTAATATCGATCAACCTTTTGAACAATGGGGACTAGACATGATTGGAGAGATTACTCCACAATCCTACAAACAACACAAGTATATCCTTACTGCTACTGATTACTTTACCAAGTGGGTTGAAGCAATTCCATTAAAGACAACAAACTCTGAAGGAATTATAGAATTCATAGACCAATTCATCATTACCAGGTTTGGTGTCCCTAATGCTCTTGTTTTTGATAATGCATCTTATTTTTCTGGAAATGCCATGTTTGAGTTTGCTATCAAAAGAGGATTTAAATTGAAATATTCTGCAAATTACTATCCCCAGGGTAATGGTCTAGAAGAATCTACCAATAAAAATCTACTCAAAATCATTAAGCGAACTATCGAACAAAATCATAAAAACTGGCACAAATCTTTAGTATTCACACTATGGGATGATAGAATAACGCAGAAGGCCTCTATAGGTACTTCCCCATTCAACCTTGTCTACGGGAAAGAAGCAGTACTACCAACCAATTTAGCGCTTCCTTCTCTAGCCCTAGTTCAGTTTATTGAAGAAAGACCCTCTTCTTTTATCCAACTCAGACATGATAAGATTTTAAAATTAGAAGAAGAAAGAGAAAAGGCCAAAATTACCCATGATAAACATCAGCAGATAATCAAGTTATCATTTGATTCAACTTCATCTAGTTCTAAACAGTTGCAGGTTGGTGATCTTGTTCTAAAATGGGACAAAGCACATGAGGATAAGGGTAAACACACCAAATTCCAAAAGATGTGGCTTAGACCGTTTCATATCAGCGAGAAGGTAGGCCATTCAACATTCATATTACAAGATCTATCAGGAAAGAGGGATACTCTTCCTGTTAATGGCCTCATCTTAAAGAAATTCTTCAATTGAAGAGGTAACCCCTTCTCTTTTAAATTCAGTAGGATTAGCAATATTTAGGATCATTAGGAAATAAGGTTGTAAAATAGCTTCTATTGGCCTTTGCTATATTGAAATGTTCCTCAAAAGAAGTATTTTTAATATTTACTTTTGTAAAATAGAAATGTTAAACAAAAGGAACAATTTCTAGGAAATTAGGTATATTAGCATTCTGAAAACCCCATTTTGTTTTTTCAAAATCCTCTCAAGATTTAGAACTACTGTAAATCATTTTAATGTTTTCAAACTAGTCACAAAAAGATTATCAATATCAAAACAGAGACTGATTCAATCTTAGCATCCTCAACTCTTACCTTGTCATCCATTTTCTCCTAAGGAGAAAATTGTTCATCCCATTCATTCAAGTATATGATTACTCAGAGTGTAATTCTAAAATATCTGATATAAAGATAAGGGGTCTTATTACAAGCCTTCTTAGCATGATCATTGGGAAATAGTCTAATCGACATTACCAACACTGCATACCAAAACAGGGTAATGGCTTATAAGCATAAGACAAGGGGTCTCATCACGAGCCAGCTTGTTCGATTAGAATACAACCAGTGAATGGCATTGTCAAATCAGCAGGCAACCAAACCAGGACAATGGCTTTTTATCTTACAAAAAATAGAAAATAAAAGAAATACAAAATATGTAAACATGTTTTGAATTCATTCTTTTAATCATACTCTGAGATGGAGGGATCATGAACAATCAAATGGTTAAAAGGTATCCCTGTCGAAACTATGAACGTTTGCTGGCAGCAGAGGCTCTACCTGTGACAAAGGAGTCAACCAAAATGGCTAAGTTGAAAAGGTGTTTTGTTTTATCATTATCAACCAATAAAGGCCAATTTAAAACTTAGAATATATTTAGTTTTAACAAGAGAAAGAAATTAACAAAAACATGTCTTTATTATATTCAGAATGTATGTATACTTAGTTATATTAGAACTTTCATTTTTGACAAGGTATCTATGTAAAGAAAGTTCAAAAATTTCAATAACTTTTTCAGAGATAACTGTTTCTTCTAGCGAATCGCCAATTGTTGTGCTATACAACAACCCCCCATTTCAATTAATCTTACTTTAGAAAAATTATAAATTGAAATGGGTCCCTTTTAATTTAAAAATTAGTATTAATCCATCACTTCCCAAAAGGTTCCGAAATAAACAAAATAGCTTCAAACCCTTTGAAATAATAGGTCTTTTAAAATAAAAGGAATAATCCTTTATTATTGCGATAAAGCAATCGCAAGATCGCATATTGCAATAACAAAAGGATGCATAAACCATGACCCATTGATTTTCCCCGATGCGATAAAAGCCAAATAGCCGATGGATAATTGGGAAAACAAATAATAAAAGGCCCTTCCCCTTTGCGCCGATGCGATATCGCAATCGGCGATCGGGGAATGTGATGCGAACATAACAAGCTCCCCTCATTCAAACTCCCGATGCGAGTCTAGCGATATCGCATATCGGCGATCGGGGATTTCATAAGACTCAAATGAAATTACCCAAGCCTTCCTCTGGTTGCCGATTGCGATGAACCCAAAAGCGCGATTTTCGAAAAAGATCAATATGATTTCGCTATATTATGTATTAAATATCATTGAAAGCCTTTTCTCTTCTCGATAGAGATTCGCTCGCGTCCAACCGCCAAAACAAATCAAATCCACGCTTAAACCATTATTCGGCAAATAAAGGATATAACAAGCAATTAAGTGATTGACAGGTTTTAACGACCAATTAATACGCAGTCATGCCTAAATCCTTTCAGAGATTACATCCGCGGGAACCTTATGATAAATCATCCATTTCCCATTGATTGACACAATTTCTTCATATTAGGTTCTAGCTATCTATTCTCTACATTACGTCTATCTTTCTCTTGCGCAGAGTTTTTCCGCAGTAACGATGGGAAAGAAATCTAAGAAGTCTGGAATGCCTTCGGCTCCTATGGTAACAGGACAGCATGCCACCGATCCAGGCCCAAGCAAGAAGGGATTAATCTCAGATACCACATGTCTCAGCCTTGGCAACACTACTTGGCAAAATATTTACAACCTGGTTGAAGCCGAGGAACCTGAGCAAACATCGGTACAAGCCTCAGCACGTTCAAGCCGGAAATTCGATGCTACTTTGAAGGATTTGGCTCATTCCTACCTTCATAGGATAGCAGCTAGAGAACAAATTCTTCCATATACGGATGTGGTGAGATGGGCAATCGAAGCAATTCCAATTACAAACAGAAAGTTCTGCACTGTCGATGGAAGAATATTTGGTTCATTTCAGCCCAACGATTTCAGACAAATGTACCACTTGCCCGAGCCAGAGAAGAAATACAATAAAGCATTCCTGGAAAAGTTTCGAGATGAGAATGAGACCGAGTCAGCACCCATACGAGAATGGAGACAGAACCCGGCGAAACACAAACATGAGTCTTCGGGTAAGTACTCCGTCGACTCTTTATGTTCTCCTTATTGTTATGCTGAAGCCATGATGTGCCGACTATGGGGATTGCATGATTCTTCTAAGTTTTCTATAGAAATGGTTCCTTTGATAGAAGCATCATGTAATAGTGAAATTATGGATTGGGGGAATATATTATCGGATAAGTTGGCCACGGCTATTCTTGAATTCAGAAATAAATCCCGTGTTACCGATAGGTTCATCCCTCCGTTCTATTTTAGTGCCTACATTTTGGATACCCTCTGTTTCAATTCCGAGTTTCCTGTTTTAGGGTGGAGATGGACTCCACAGGACCATATGCCTATTCATATTTACCACCAGAAGCTATGGAAAACTAATTATAAGCACCATTTATACCAAATTTGCAATGGATTTATGCTACCTCTTTACTATGCAATTTTTGATAAACCTGCCCCTAAGATCTCCTCTCAGGCTGAAATTGACTTAACAGCCCTAGGAACATGGTTTGGAGAAGAAAGATTCACCTATGTCAGAGTTTTCGGTAGTCAGGCCAAACCTCATGTCCTCCCATTATACATACCAGACAAGCTATTAGCTCGTGAAATCGCATATCAGCTTACAACTGCTTCAGCCACGAAAACTCTCAGAAATTCAAAAAAGCAAGTTTAGCCTCCTTTTCCTCTTAGGTGTGGTGTCTATACTCTGCATGATTATAAACATGCAGAGAAAGAGACAGAAAAAATTAACGTCTTAAGTCTCGCCACTCTGCCGAATAGACGCTTCGACCCGAAGAAAATCATCTATAACGCCCTAGATCAAGCCAAGCTTACCAAAGTCGAGCACAAGGAAGATGAGTTTGATGACCTGTTCTCCTCCGCCGAGTCAATCTTCCAGGTACAACAGCTAGCCAAGATGAGGTATCGCGACGACGGGTTGGTAGAATTTAACAAACTTAGAAAAAAGAGGTTGCAAACTTTGCCTCTAGATTTGTTAGCTACTACCCTGATGGTTCAGTCAAGCGAGCCTGAGCAGCAGCTTACTAATGAACCTCCTGCTACATCCGCAATCTATGAAGAAGTCCAAAGAAGAGAGCAGGAGGAAATGCGAAGAATAGAACAGGAAGAGGCACATAAAAAAGAACAAGAAGAGGCACAAAGGAGAAAACAAGAGGAAGCAGAAAAGAAAGAACAGGAAAGGATAAGGGAAGAAGAACAGAAAAGGCAGCAAGAGCAGAGCAGCAAAGAAGTGAATGTTGACACTCAAGTGGACCCAAAATTGCTTGAAGAATGGCAACAATTCAATACAATTATAGGCAATCTTGAGACCTCAACGGACGCCGAAACATCCAAAGCTGCCGATACACAAGATACAGCGTCACAGGAGGTTCCAGACAAAGGAACCAGCCGTCCACCCTCAAAGACAGTAGTAGAAATAATTCCAAAAAACCCCTCCGATCAAATTGTTTTGCAAGTAGAGGACATTCCTCCACTAGATGTTTTCTATAGCCCGAAACATAGGGCTGTAATAAAACGACAGCGGAAGAGAAGAAGGATTGATCAACCTTCTCTATTCCCTGAACAAACAATAACAGCAAATGTGGTATGGAGAGAAGAATTTGACCCCTCCGATGACCTAACCAAGTTATCTCAGTATGTTGGCGCCTATTCGGCAACCACCATGGATAAGGCATCAAAGGTAAGCAATTTATTGAAGGAAAAGGATCAAGCGATCGCTTTATTGCAAGCACAAGTATCGGAAGAGCAGCAGAAGTCAAAACAGCTACGACATCAACTGTCCACACAACAACAATTAAACAACCAGCTAAATAAACAGTTGCAGGAAGAGAAGCAGAGGATTGATTTGGGAGCAATACAGAAACAGAAGGAACTATCAGAGGCATTATCAAAGTTGAAGGCGATGAATGAACAGATGGCAAAGACAAAAGATGAGCAAATTGCTCGAGTATCAGCCCAGGTAGAAAGGTTCAAGAGCCTTCCCCAGCCAGCCGAGTTCAGAGCAGAGGCAATGCAAATCAACAAGGCATTAATAACACAGATAAGACTGTTATGTCATGAAATCGCCCAAGTTGAACCTTTATGCGACATAACATCATCTATAATAGATAAGTCAGTGGACGCCAAGCAGGATTTGGAGCAAGCCGAAGACACTTTGACAGATTTTCTTACATGGCAGGACTCTAATGAGGGAAAGGCAACAAACTTGCCCAAAATCTTAGAATCCCATAAGGAAATCCTATTCACAGAATGGCAGTCCCAATTAATGAAAGCAGAGAGAGCTGTCTCCCAATGCAAATTATCTACCAGCAATTTAATTGACTTGATCAATAACACTCTCTATTTATCTAACATGATTTCTCAATGTACACCAGGTAAACTATTATTAGCCAAAACATTGGAGCAGTCATGTAACCAAGAGCTTGAAAAGAATGGGAAATTAATCTAAGGGATTAAAAGTTTAACTTGGGACACCTATTGGTTGTTCCTAGTTAAACCATACAGTCAAAGAGCCGCCCTCAAATGCCTGACGGATGCGATCAGGTGTATCATCCCCGATATACATGATGCCACCTATGCTGCTCAAATCAATTCTCGACTCAGCAGCCCTCAAGAAGTGGAGCCAATGCTGGCAATATGCCAACTCAGGACAAAGGGCAAACAGCTAGAAGAATGAATCATCGCTGCCGATTTCCAGATCACTGTGGGGGGGGATATTTTAGGATCGGATTATACCAATTTAGTAGCATTTTAATTTTGTAGTTTGTTAGTTTAGTTTAGTATTTATAGACCCTTTCATGCATTTAGAAAGGGTCGTAAGTTTTTGTATATGACTTAAGCTTCAAGTTGCACTACTGTACTTCAAGCATATTCTTTTATGAAGACTGGACCAAATTTTTCCAAATTTTGACAATGAAGCTTTGATATGAATGTGCACTATTGCCTTTGTTTTAAAGCATTTCTGAATCGGAAGAAGGAATTTAAATTGCGATTGG
>APFE030097188.1:0-22139 GCA_000404065.3 Pinus taeda
AATTGAAATATTCTACTAATTACTATCCATAGGGTAATAGATTAGAAGAATCCACTAATAAAATCTGGTTGAAAATTATTAAAAAGACTATTGTTGAGAATCAGAAAAAATGGCATAAGGCAACTATCAATGCTTTATAGGTAGATACAATTACTTACAAAGCAACCATATGGAACTCTCCTTTCCATTTATTTTATGGAAAAGAAGCTATTTTACCTCCAAATGTTTCTTTACCATCATTAGCACTAGTCCAATATGTTCAACAAGAGCCTTATTCTAGCCTTAAACATTGAATAACCCAACTTCTAAAGTTAGATGAAGCTAGAGATAAATATAATCAAACTTATGCTAATCATCAAAAAGACAAGTTTAATAATCGTTTCATAGGTGACAAAATGTTTGACATAGGAGATCTTGTTCTAGAATGAGACAAGGTCCATGAAGATAAAGGTAAACACACCAAGTTTCAAAATATGTGGTTGGGTCCATTTCATATCTCCAAAAAGATAGGTCCATCCACCTTTTTATTACAAAAAATAGATAGGGTAGAGGAAAAGCTATTGGTGAATGAACTTATCTTTAAAAAATACTTTTCCGAAATGATAATGCACTTTGATTGTAAATATGTAAATAATCATTATAAATCCATTTGTTGTTTCTTTTTTGTTAATAACAACTAACAACACACTAAATTTTTATGTCTTGTTTATGCATTTATTTACTAAAAGAGAATCAATATTTATTGATTGCATAATGGATTGAAATTTTATTATCAATAACAAATCAAAATTATGAATGTTTCAAGATGACTTAGCTAAATAGAAGAAATATTTTCAGGAAAGTACTTTGAAGTGAGTTTTCAAGAGATATATTTTCCCATATTCAAGAATGGAAAATATATAGATGAAAGGATAAGCCATGCTACATGAAATGCATTTCATCAAAGTAAATTTCATATCACTCTTCTTCCTAATCACCATTGCTAAAAATAAGCAAACTCAAACAAATTTTATTTAAAAGGGGTTTATAAATTACAAAATATAGGAATTTGAAAGCATCAAAGATGTGGGAAGTGTATGTGAACCCGATAGGGATTTGGACACTCGTTGGTATTGGGTCAATGCATGCATGATATCAAGGCAACTTTGTTGAGGCTATGGATGCTCGTTGGTAGAAAAGTAGTGTTAGGTCAAAGAAAGATCAATTTAATAGTTTGCATCAATTCATGGAAGTAGGTTATGCTTATTAGTCAAATATAAAGCTTAAAATTCCCAAATTCTAAAATTCCCTTCCATTTTATGGATTAAAATTAATGGATGAGTACAAGTACGAGGCTATTCTTTCTCATTTATCTTAAGGAACTTCAGTATTTTTTCATGAGATTTTAATTAACATAAGTTTTTTGTTGATTGTAATTCAATCATTATTTCTCATATTATTCATGAACAAATATAACTGGTACTTACAGTGTGCCACCAATTGTTGTGGAAAAAATAAAAACACTCCATTCTACTCCTTGTCATTTGTTTAGCTTTCATTTTCACACATCAGATGATATACAGGTTATATTAGGAACACATATAGTTGAAATACAAACATTTACGTTGTTTATTATTATTCCATTGTAGTTTTACCTTTTGAAATATCACATTTACTCTTTTTTGTTGTTTCCATATCATAAGACTCCATATGTTGGAGCAAATGTCAAAGGGTAACTAGACCCATTGAAGTAGTCTAAATTACCATTCCAAATGAAAAAGGGTCGGATTAAGGCTTTGACCAACTAATTTTTCATATGTTTATTCTGGTCAATTTTTCACACCAACACCTACCTGAATAAAACAAGGAGATAAATACCTTGTTTTTTGAAGAATTCCCAAGGGAATCCAAGCCAAGGAGGCCCAATAAACTAAGATTGTGTTAATGACTACTTTACACAGTAATAGTCTCCCTACTCTTGAGAGCCATCTGTTGCACCAAGTTCTAATTCTGAGCTTAATTTTAGAGAGTATCCAATTCCAATCCAATTTTGTATACATTTTTGGTTTTAAATGGAATCTCAATTATTTTAGTGTGTTTCTTAGTAGCCGTGGGTATTTAAGGAGGATTCTTGAAATTTTGTTTTGTGTCTGTTGCTATAAGAGATTTTCCATAAAGGGATGATTTATCCTGATTTATCTACATACATGTAGCCATGGAACATAGTTTTGGGATGTATTTCATGCATTGTGATCCCATAAAAATATATCCCAAGATGATGATGATGTCATCTAAAAAAGGATAATGTGTGAGTGAACAATCTTGCATGATACAAATGCCTAATATGTTATTTATTCTTTTAGCATCCAGGATATATTTGTTAATACCTTCAACTATCAGAAGGAAGAGAAGGTGGGTGAGGGGAAAACCTTTCCTTAGGCCCATTTTATGGTTGAAGAAAGGGGGATGCACATCTATTTATCAATAAGGCCATAGAGTAGGAGCTAATATAACTCTAAATCCAAGGAATAAATGAGAAACATAATCCAAGGTGGAGGAGAAGGAGTCTAATGTATAACCATTCGACCCTATCAAAATTTGTCAAGAGGTCCACCTTGTAGATGACAAATTTTTGCTTTTAAGAATGAATGGAGTGAAAACATTCTTGTGCCAATCCTATCGCATCATGAGTTTGGTGATTCTCCAAAAAATCGTATTGCTCTAGAAAATGCGGGCAAAGAGGATGGGATTTAAACAAAGTGATACTATTTTAGACATGATTTTATAGATTTTTTGTGTGCAGTGAAATGGGTTGAAATTGATCAAGACAGGATGGATTATTAGTTTTTGGGAATAAGGGCTAAGAAAGTTGAGTTGAAAGGGGCAAGGATTTTTCCATTTATCCTGGAATACTCGGTCACCTTGAGTAAATCATACCCTATGAAATCAAAGCAATTGAGATATAATTTGATGGTAATGCCATCCAGGCCATGGTTTTTTTCATTTTGGAATGTTTTTAACACATTCTCTAGCTCATTTTTTGTTACTTCCACCATTATACACCTGTTCCCCTCTTCGTCAATGAAACTTGAAAAATAGCTTGCAATTTTGAGGATTTTGTCTATATTTTCTCTATTTTCATTCATGAAGATGGATTTACTGAGACAATGTGGCCATCCGAGATTTTCATATCCCAGAAAATCTTAAATACTTTCCTGTGGTTGGAAACCTTGTGGAAATGCTTTGTATTTTCGTCTCTAGCCTATAATTTCCTAAGGGATCTACTCTTTAATTTCCATTCTCTTTCCTTTACTAAGAGGAGGGACTATTTTTTCTCCTCTATTGATTTTATAGATGATGTCTACTCCTCAGGGAAAGAAAGTGGGCTTGAAGATTCCAGGAGTTCTTGTATTTTCTTTTTGGTTTCAAGGATAAGCTTTTCATCCTGTTTTGTTTCATGGGCCCATTTGAAAATGATTCCTTTGACTCTGTTTAGGTTCCTTTGGAATTGAATAGGTGGTGATTCCCTTATAAAGGGATCAAAAGGAGTTTAGGAGTCTTTGATTTTTTCCATGAGAGACAAACAATTAAACTAATGTGGGTTTAGATTGAGGGGTCCAATAGTTTATGTCTTAAGCACTTTAGGTCCAAGAAAATTGAGAAATGATCTGGTCCTCCACCAAAAGGAACCGTTGTTAAATTTGAAATTTTTGATCCAAAACATAATTTGAGATGAGAATTCGGTCTATCATTTTTGATATGTATACTTCTTAAGTCTGATTGTGTTAAATTTGGCAGCTAGGGCCAAACTCCATGTGGGTAATCTTATTAATGGCAGCTGATATTTTTCTTGGATCCCTCTCATTGAGAGGTGTAGGATTGATCTAAAGATCATAAGATTCCGATAAGTGTTCATGGATATATGAATTTATTTGTGTTATGGGTCAATTCGTCAAGGTCGACCAACAACCAAATATACTCCACTTGTGCTCAACGTTTTAGTATAAATAGAGGTAGCCTTTAAGTCATTTCATACACTCACACTTGTGATCTCTCTTTATCATGTTTTTGGGTTTGATGAAGATGAGATCTAGAGGGAGTTCCCTAGGATATACGCTGGCCTAATGATGCCCTAATCAACAGTAAAAATAAGAAGCCTCATGATGCCCTAATGCCTTAAGGGAGATAAAATCACAGCCATGGAAGGAGATACTCTATAACATTGTCAAGAAGGTGAAGGATGATTCCATTATGCTTCAAGGAGAGGCCTATATGCTAAGCAAACTAACATTGTCATGAAGGGATCATATCCATAGAGAAAGAAGACTCCTAGGCTGCAGTTAATGAGGGTTTCATAAGCACCGAAAGGAGGCATGTCTTTGTTGTAAAGAGAAAATCTTGACAAGATCTAATTGTAGTCCAATCAAGTGTCACAATCTGGTGCCCTAGACACAGTCAAGGGAGAGATGCGCACACAGTCAAGGAAGAGAGTTATATATTGTCCAAGGAAGGGATTTAATCCACACTTTTAATGCAGTCAAGAGGCATTAATACATAGCCCAATCTAGGAGCCCTAATCCACAGTTTGATGAGGCTTCTATCTTCCCTAACAATAGTCCAAGAAGGAGGTTCAAGCCACTACTAACAATGTTCCTAGCAGTTGTCAAATTGTCCATTAAATTGTTGTCCAAACAGAAGTTTAAGATTCATTTTGGTATGCCCTCATTTGCTGTCAAATGAGGGCTAGCGTTACCCTTTTTCACAGTCCTAAAGGAGGATATCCTAGCTGCAGCAAATGTAGGAGGAAAACCTTAATTGAAGGAGCCCTTATCTATGTATGAAAGGACCCTTAGAAACATCAAGGAAAGTGGATCTAAAACTGCGGCAAGAGTTATTGTATTACAACAAGATGCTGTAGGTGGTAGCATATATGTTTGGACATGACTTTTTCCTAAGACTGTTTAGTTGGTTGGTGAATCAAAGTGCTGACAACAAAGTCAAGTATAGCAAACAATGTTGTAACAAGATTATGTTTGGGTATGTATAAAGATTTCATGAGATCTGTTGGAAGAATCTCTTGCTACAACTAGCTGCTTTGCTAGGCTGCAAGCCATAGCAAGCAGCTAAGGCTGTTCCATGACAGAGCTACAGTATTGTAGTACGCATCATGTAGGTGACAACAAGACAGTGGTGTAGCAGAGTGATGAATGGTGCAACATAGTGCAACATGACAGTGGTGCAACACAGTGATGAATGTATGCAGTATGATGGGTGCAGCTCAGTGATGGGTACAACACAGTGATGGGTGCAACACTGTGATGGGTGCAACATGGTGATGGAATCACCTTGGAGAATCGATTGAAGCAGTATGCCTTCACCTGAGTTCAGATAAGCCACCTCATGTGTTATCTTCTTAGTGAAGATCTCTGCTTTTCTTTTGTCAAGTCAAAATTTTAACTTCTGATATATATATACTCTCTCTCTGCTAAACTATTATAGAACATATAAGAAGAATTGATCAAGGGTTTCCCCACATTGGGGTTGTCCTTGGCTAGCACCACATCTTGTATCCTCTTGTCTTGGCTTGTCTTCTGCAATTTATGTTTATGTTCTATTTGCAGTTTACTTTAATGCTGATGTGATTGCCAATCTGGGAAAGACATTGAGCTAACTGTGAAAATTGAAATAAATTTCTCTAAGCATAGAACATACCTAAAATTAACAGATTGTTTGACCATGTTAGGAGGGATTTCTAAGGAAGGACATTGGGCAAGCCTAATAAGTCGAAAATTTCGAAAAAAAAATGATCAAGAGGGTCTTGGTGAGCTGTTAGTCCCCAAAATTTAGAATGACCAAAGTGAAAATTAAAATCTCCCCCCATAATGACCTTCTTAGAGCTGAAATAGGGAAGGCTAATTTTTTTTTTCCATATTGATTTCCTATCCAAATATGGGTTGTATATATTTAAGCCCAAAAAATAGAGGTCAGTATCTCTAATGGCGAAAGGAGCTTCTAGATATGATCATAAGTACCAAGATAAAGTACAAGAGATCATGCTTTATTTCCATCAAGTTATCAATCCACCAAAGTGGTCATTTGTGTCAGTGTAGTGAAAGGACCAATTCTAGAGAATAGGAGCTAGAATTGAGATATCTTTCGGTCCGTCAATCATGATTCCTTGGATATAAATAGTGTGAGGAGAGTGTAAGAAAATGAGGCACTTCAAGACTAGGGTTTTTTTCGGGTTAGCCAAACCCGTGTTATTAAGGGATAAAATTCTCATTTCATACCCTTTATAAGGGCATTAGCTCCAAGAGCCCCTAAAATCGAAATTTGCTTCCCTTGAAAAATCTCCAAGGAGGCCTGCTTCTACCCCACCCATGGCTACCAATCTCAGCATCAATTTCCTATCCTAGACCTCCTCCTAGTTTTGGAATGAAGGAAACCAATGAGCCCTTAGGCGGGCCAAAAGGGAAGTAGAGTGAGAATGGAGGTTGTAGGATGAGGAGGGGATTTAAGGGGGGGGATGCTTTCTAGGGAGGAAATATAGAACTAAAAGAGGTTGAGAGGGGGAAATAGGAAGGGGACTAGAACCGAAGGGAAAATTTGGGGAAGGGTGGGGAATTAATAGATTAGGGAGATTCTCAAGGAGATAAGTAACAATGTGAGAAAATGACAACAAAACTTCAATTGTATTCAACGCGGGATTTTTTATAGAGGAAACCATAATGAAGGGATGGGAGGGAGAAATCATACCTATATAGTAAGAGTCTGCCTTAGTAGTGGTCTCTAGAAAGATGCCAACTAGAAATGAAAAAATAGCCTCTTCTATTTATGCATCAATAACATCCTGAGTCTGAGAATCTTTAGAAGATGTGGGGTTGATCCCCTTGGAAGGAGAACTTAAAGCAACTTCATGGGGTTTTAACATGGAGTTCTATGCTCCCCTATCTTTGACTTCATTTTTGAACCCATTTTTTTCTTGGTTTTCCCTTATTGCAATCTACTCCTAAGTGTCCATATGAGTGGAAACGATAGAACTTGAAAGGGATACCCTCGTAATCGATGGTTTTCCTTGTGGAATCACTTTTGATACTAAATAGAGATCAGGACTGGGAGACCCGAAGCCAAATTCAATCCTACTATGATTATGGCCAACTCCATGTAGCCCAAGGATTGAAATGAGTAGTCCGCTTCATAGTAAAAACCCAATATGTTTCCAATTTCCTTGAAGACCTATTTGGAATAGTATGGAAGTGGAAGTCATAGGAGACAAACCTAGATAGGAGTCATTGTAAGCCATTTTATTCAAGCATCAAAATACACTTACTACTTCTTGAGATAGAGGGCTTGGGAGCCCAAAATCAAACATTTCAAGAGGCCTTCATCACATCCTCCACTGTATTCAGTGGTCAACCAATCCAACCTTTTTCCAAAATGAGGCATCATGATAATTTTGTGATCCATATTATTTTTGAAAATGTCTTTGGGATTGATTACATCATTATTGTTTGGTCGATGTTTCAAACCATCTAATGTTTGTCATGCCGATGAACCAATTAGATGGTTAGAAACATAGACCAAACAATAATGATGTGATTAATGCCAAAGACATTCTTAAAAAAAAAAACATTAATATCAAAAACTACCTCTATACATATCAGAGATCCTTATCTTCACTGTGAATTTCCAGAATATTCCAAAGCTACATGTGACATCCAAGAAAATTATTAATACAATAAACTACCTCTATACATATGATGTGTAATTACTTGGGTATTTCTTGAATATTCTAAAATTAGACATACACGTCATCTTTATCTCAATTGTAAATTTCAAAAATATATAAAATGTTAATTACAAGAACCATGTGAATTATTTAACCTCATTCATGTCTTTTTTTTAAATAACACAAAATAATTCTACTCATAGATAATCATAATTACATAAATAACAACCCAACCAAGAAATTAGTTCTCAAACCAGAATTCCAAGATACTACAAATTTCATTAGTAAAACCAAAAACTTGGAACTTGCTCACGTTCGTGAAATTTCTAAATATTCACAAAATATATAATCAAACTTTGCATCTAGTAAGATTTTGAACGATGCTATTTTTAGTTACTGGTTTACTAAGTCATTTTGAAAAGGGGTTGGAAATAACAAATTTCAAAAAAATTTGTATCTTATAGATTTGGTTGGAACGTGTTAAAGTTTATCTATAAAATATAAATTTAATTAAAAAAATAAATTGAAGGTAAAAAACATTGGTTAACAATATGTTAAAATTTTAATTAATAAAAATATAAATTTATTTAAATTATTAAATATAGTAAATTTGGGAAATTTTTTTATATTATATATAATCTTAATTTTTCAAATAATTTATTTATAAATAAAAATAAAATAATTGAAAAATAAATGATTTTATTTTTTTGGTTTGGAATAAAAATTAATTAATAATCAAATAGGTGATATTTCTACATATATATCTCGTTACTCCTAATTAAGTAAATTTATTATTTGTTTTTTCTTATAAGAAATCATTTTGAAAAAAGTTTTAGAAATAATAAATTAATAAAATATTGTGTGGTTAATTAGTTTGAATGGTTAAAGTTTTATTCATAAATAAAATAATATAATTTTAATTTGTGAAATGAGTTTTTTAATTATTCAAAAGAAAGAAATTATAAATATTAAACGCAATATTAAATATTATGGTAATAAGTTTTTGATATTATTTTTTTTTTAGTTTGTTTTCAACTTGAGAACGTTTGAATATTTTTTAATGGTGGAAATGGATTTAGTATTCTAAAAAAACCCAATACATCTAAAATTTTTGAAACATGACAACTATAACCTATTCTAAAAAAAACCTAAAACACCTAAAATTTTTGAAACAAGACAATTGTAACCTCAGTTTCCAAAATTTCTGCAAGATTTCATCAAACTATTGCCAAAAAACCATTTTCCCCTAAAGAATAGTAATTTGTTTAGACTACATTTTTTTTTAGTATAAACTATTTTTGGAAAACCAATCATATAAATTTACTTAAGCCATTATTTTCCATATAAAATCATACCGTAGTTAAACTCGTTTTTAACAAAGTTGACTTCTCTAAAATTTAAACATCCTATAATTCCAAGAAATAGAAATCACAATAACTATATTTCATAGTATAAATTCATTTTTCTTTGAAAACAACAATTCTATTACTTAAAAATAAATTATATTTTCAATAAAATTAATTTAATTAAAATCAATTTTTACTAATAATAAAAAAATATAAATCCCAACTAACTCAGTCAAAGTAGCAAAATCCCAACGAACCTAGTCAAACAAACAAAATCCACCTGAAACTTTTTCACATAATACCTATAAATTAAATCACAGGCATCATCTCTACCATTCCGAGTGAACAAAATTACACTGAGAAAATCGCTTTGATGCGTAGCGCGCCCCTGACGCGTAGCGCGCCCCTGACGCGTAGCGCCCACCCTGATGCGTAGTGCGCACCTAGCTACATAGTGCATTTTTCAGGAGGTTTTTGGAGCTTTCGCGGTGTCAAAATCGGGTGCAAGATAGCTCGTTGTAAACATATTTGAGTCATATATTTGAGTTTACTTTCCAATGAAACTGGAATTTTTCAATTTGGAGTTCATTTTCATTGTCAAAAGTCAAATCTCCCAAGACTAGTGAAAATGTGCCAAATGAGGCTGCCTCAAAGCAGAGTGTTGTTGCCGTCAACTTTTGAATTCCATAAACAAGTGAGACATGATGCTTAGCCAAGGATGATTTGCCAACATAATGTGACATTGCAACTGGATGAATCCCTGTTGTGATTCATTTGTTTTGTCAGCAAATCATCTTGGCAGAGTACCATCCTTTTTTTCACATAGCTCAGCATGAATGTATTCACCATGGATTTGGTATTAGATTTGAGGCAGCAACTAGAGAAGGTATGAGGGGTAAGGATTTTAAATATTTCTTTTCTTTTTAATTGGTTGTATATTTCATTTTATAAAAAATTTAAATCTTGTTTTGAATATGTTATTTTAACTTTTGGTATATTTTAGATTGAGGGTTTCCGTGATTCATGATTTAAGTAAACATTTTTTGGAAAAATCACATTGAAAATTTAGTATAGATTTTGAATCTTTATTGAAATTTGGTTTTCAATTTTATTATAAAACGGATCTAAATAAAAATTACTTACCATGTTTACTATGATGAATTTGTTTGTCAATCTATATATTTTTAATGTTTTTTAGTTGCTTTGATTCATCCGATAACTTTGAATCTTATAGTTTAAATAGTATTTCATGACATGTTAATGTAAATAGAGATGAATTTATTTGGTAACATATTTTCCTTCAATATATTTTTTAACTTAACCTATTATTCTCTCCATTATCAACCAGTTACAACGAGGTATAACCAGAAATGGCAATGAAATTAAACCATTGCTTCCATGGAATTCACAAAATTATTATTTTCAGCGTATTGGACGAACGATCTACAACCTGCACACAGCTCAATTTCTCATTCTGAGCATTCTGTACGATGTTTTATATGGGCTTCCATAGCTTTGCAGGGCCGAACAATTTAATGGAGGATTCAGGTTAAATTTTGTCACGTTACAAGACATTTTCCCTTCTCGTTTATTGCAGTCTGAGTGGATTTACATTGGAATTTGTTAACATGTTTCGTTTCTTTTTTAAGTGGGTGTATTATGGCGGGCAGAGGCACTGATCTACCTATCTTGCACGAGTTTGAAAAAGCAGTGCAAACAATCACAACAAGGGATCTTCATGCCTAAAGTTATTAGGCAAATAATGTTACTATTTCTCAACATAATCACACAAAACAGTGACATGGCATTACACACTGTTGTAAGATTTACACATGATGGAAAGGTTTACTGCTACTTGGTATTTTATGAAGCTTTTCTTTCACTTTTTATTTTTTAATCTCGTAATTATCTTCACAGTTGCTCAGGTACTTTCTTCTAAGATTTTACCTGTAGATTTTTACATAGTGTCCATATTATTATACACTGAAATTACCATGTAAGCTTGAGTGTTTAAAGGATGCTTAGTCCACACATGCATGCTGACATGCATTGTTAGGCTTATAGTTTGATGTGGGTCGTATATGTTTCATTAATGAAAGTCGCAATGTACAGAACACATTGTTGGGCTATGCTAGTATTAGCCGAGGTTTCCATATTACTTTTTGTTAATAATCATCAGTGGAATGGTTGGGAGGATATTTGTTCGTCAAACCTAGATTTTATAGGATAAGGTGGGAGGCATGTGATTATTGACCATTGGTTATGAGAGGTTTGGTTATGAGAGGTTTTGTGAAGTTTTCATTCTAAAAGTTACTCCTTAGGTATGTGAAATTATTAGGATATATTAGGATAGGAGTTTTAATTGTTTTTTGTTTTGTTTTTATTTTTTATTTTTTTGAGTTTTGTTTTAAAATTTATTGGTTATATATGGATGGTTATTAATTTTTTTTTTATTTTCTTTTTGGCTATTTGTGTTCTTTTTTCTTTGTCTAATCTTTATGAATGAGGTAAATCCATGTAGTATTTTTATGCATCAGGCTTTAAGACTTGATGGTTTAGTGAGCTTTTTGGGTGTGCAAGCTAGTGCTTTCTCCATATGGGTGTACAATCACCCTAGGTAATTGGCTAATGTTTTTTGGGAATAAATGAAATTCTGAATTTGCATGTTAGTATTTTCTCCACATGGGTGTAGAATCACCTTAAGTAATTGACTAATGTTTTTTGGGAATAAATGAAATTCAAGGGGAATGTGGTGTAATCCATGATGGGTCATTGATGTCAAATTGGGGAGCTGGGTCATTTTTATAGGGAGCTTGGGAGTGGGATACTAAATACTAGAAAATAATGGACTTGTAGTGATATATGAAGATACTTGTAATATGATGAGGAGAAGGACAAAATTGTACCCCTAACATTTGCTTAACTACATCAATGCCATTATACATACCAATTTTGTTCCAAGACTTTTATTAATGATAAATCAACCCCTCCACCCAATGCTACCATTGGCATAATAGTTTAAATTTATTCTATGCTTATGTTTTTAGTTTATATATATATATATATATATATATATTATAATATATATATATTATTCTTTACTTTCATATGTTTTTTTGGGTATATATAAAGATTTAATATATATGATTGATTATTCTTCATTTAATTTGATTTTCAATGGAAATTTAAAGAGAATAAAAAACTAAACGAACTTTTTCAAAGCCCAAAAAGATTTCGAAATCTTTTTCATCTCAATAATTTAAAAATAAAAATATTCACTATAATTAAAATGAAAAACAAAAAAAACAAAAAACCTTTGAATCTCTATCTCAAATTTTTGAAAAAAATTGTTCATTTTACGAGCTAAAGGAGGAAGAAAAAAAAAAGAGTTGTTATATTAAAATTATATATAATTATAGAGAGAGAGAAGAAGAAAGGGAGAGATGTGTAATATTATTTGATTTTTTAATTATTTAATTTGTTTTTCCAAAAAAATTATTTTTAATTTGGCTTTAGTTTTAAATTTTGGTTTTATATTTTTTTAAGTTGAATATTTATTTATTTGTTGTTCTTATTTTTTTATGATTTTTTTTTTTAAATTAATTAATTTTTAATTTATATATTTTGTTTTATTTTTATCTATTTTTTATATTTTTATTCCTTTATTTTTGTTGCAAGGCTATGTCAATGCTTGAATAGCAATCCAATCCCACTATGGATAAAGTTTGCCAAACAATTTTGATTAAAAACGTATTCCACTCTTGTTACTTTGGTTTCCAAGTGCTAACTAATATCTTTAAATTTTCTATATAAATTTATCTTTTACAAATTAATAATATCTTAATTTAAAAAAGTGTAATATATTTGCTTTAAATTATTTTGGTTCAAAAACTAGTTTAAAAATAGTAATTAATTTTGATTTCACATTATTTTACTTTTGAAGTCTTTTTATAAAAAAAAAGGCCTCACAATCAAAATGATAGGTAAAATTATAAATTTGAGAGAACTTTGTAATAAAAAATTATAATATTATATATCAATTTTACTTATCAAATGGATTGTTATAAGTGTATGCTTGAGTGAGTTTAATGGTTTAGAATATGTATTTTCTCTTAAAAAGGTCACAAGTTCAAATTCGAAGGGGGTTTAGAGTAAGTAGACCTTTATAGGTCAATTGGAGTTATCTTGGGTGGTTGGGAGGAATGACTATTATATTCCCTGCCTAGGTTCAAATCCCAGTTAGTGACATGATGAGTTATAATGCCTTGCATGTAATAGCTTTGTGCTTATGAATATTGTTGTATTGGCTTAGAGCCTTGTGATCTCGATTCAAATCCCAACTAGTGACATGATGAGCTATAATACCCTATAAATATTGTTGTAATGAGTTTGTGTAACCACCTCTCCCACCCACTTTAAATGACCTGTCGCGGTAAACATGAGTTGAGGGCTACTATGACATGACCCAAACTCCTAAGTATAATTAAGGAAGTGGAGTCGACAAACTAGAACTTTATTGACCTTCCATTGGAGCTATTGGACACCCAGGAGCTAAAAAACCACTCTGAGTGCCCAAACCCTGAGTTGGATTGTTGTTTTAGTGACCTAGGCCCATAACTGCATGCATGGCAAGGCGTCCATGTGATTATAGGCCTCCAGCCACATGCGTAAGCATGTAAGGATTCATTTATAGCCCAAAAATTCCAATTCAAAGGGTATGGTCCTGAATTTTGAGCCACCATTTCAAGATATCCTCCAGACCACTTCCCAGAACTCAATGAGACTTTCCAGAATGATAAATAACATCAAGAAAAAGTCATTCATACAAAACTTGATCAAGGACTTGACCTAGATAGGCCTAACCATGACATTCACTTCGTCAAACATATGGTGAACATGTAATCTATAGGTCATGAATGCATATCTGAACATAGGCATCTAAAACTTATCTGAGAATCACCAAGAAGGTCTAATGCCCTCTCATAACAGCTGCAACAACATGTGTTATCTAATGAATTTATCAACCATTCATCAACTGATCAAAACATATCAAGAGCCATAGCTAAAACTATTATGGAACCATGCTTATAACCATCATATAGCCAGAAAAATAACCATGATAGAACAACCATCAAAGCCACATAATATCAAGTACAACTACTCATGAAATACAATAAGAAAATAACTCTTATTAACATATGAAAAATCCAACCAAGTTAGGGACTTCCACGTACCACCCGACCATAGATTGAGCAGAACAAAATATTTCTTTCAGACAATCACCCTCGTGCCATATTCCAAGCATGAATGTGGGACTCACGGCATAAACAACCAAGGCTTCCTAGAGATTAAACCACCTCCACCCTCATGCACCTGCGATCTCGCCAAAACTAATCAAGAGATCACATAAGCAAACCAAAACATAAAATACTAGGGCTTCCTGGAGATTAAACCACCTCCACCCTTAGGCTACTGTGATCCCACCAAAATCGGTCAAGAGATCACAATTCCCAAAAAAAGCTTGGATGACTCAGAGTTCTTCAGCAATACTTGAGAAATTTTCCTTTCTCCACCCACCTACCGAAGGCTTCTAGGATATTAAACCACCTCCACCCCCAACCATTGGGAATTTTCTTGAGACCACCTCACCCAGTTCTCAAACCTTCCGGCAATCCAAAGCTCAACCAAATAAAAGAACCCCATCAAACCATGGCTATCTGGAAATGAAAGGCAAGGATGAAACCAATGTCACACCCAAAAAAACCCATGCCAATGAAAACAAGAGAAAAAAATATACAAATGAATGTACCATGCATTCATAAAATAGCTAGGAAATCACACATGCAACCTGTTACCTGTAAGTCTTCCTGTTAATGTTGCTTGATCCAACCTTCCTTTTTTTCCTTTTCTTCCATTATACTTTCTTTGCCTTCCTTTCCTTTCTTTATCACTTGCTCCTCTTGGTGCTCTTCTCTCTATGAAACTAATTCTAAAGCCAAAATGACAAAAAGCTAAACCAACAAAAGCTGTGAACTGATCCTCAAAAGATATTTTATCATTGAGGCCTCTATTTTCTTCAATTTCCTTTATTTTTCCTTCAATTTCCCTCTCATGCAAACCTATGACCTTTCATCTCCCTTTTCTACTATTTTCATTTATTTTCATAAATAAAATGCCAATTAATGTCTCTTTGCCTTTGTCAATTCCTTTTCCAATTTCCTTAGCCATAATAAACTGAAATGAACACCTACTAGGATGTTTTTCCCAACATTCATCTTGGAATATATGTCCCATGACCTTGGTATTATTTTCCATTTATTAACTTTATTACATGAACTTTTAACTCAGGGTTGTTACAAAACCATCCCCCTTGGGGGAACACCATCCTTGGTGTTCTATGACACTTATGGCTAGCAAGACCACTGAAAACTAAAACATACTACCCATGGAGCTTTATAACTTATCTCGATGCAGTATTTACAATGAACAACCAACTCAAAAATAAAATGAATATGAAAAACATGACAATATGACAACCATATCGCTTATTGGAGTTTAATAACACAACTAATTGTGTTATTTATAATAACAACCATACATAAATATGTACATACACAAAAAATCCTTTGCCTCAACCGACAGACAATTAAGGATACAAATCCCACATATGATCATCCATCTCCCATGTAGCTTCATCGGGCCCAAAGTGCTTCCACTGCACTTTAAGTTGCTCAACTACTTGGTTCCAAAGCATGATTTGTTTCCACTACAATATGCATTGAGGTTTCGACTGGAATTATCCTTCTAGCTCCACCTACAATACAAACGAGTCAATCACATGATTAACATCCTTCACATGTATTTTAAGAAATGAAACATGGAAAACATCATGGACATTCATTGTCGATGACAATGCAAGTCTTTAGGCCACTAGTCCAATCCTCTCAAGTATCTCGAAAGGTCCACAATATTGAGGTGCCAACTTAGCACATGACCCAATCCTCAGCGAGCTCTTCTTATGCTTCATATGCAAGTACACTTGCTCTTCGACTTGAAAATCCTTAAATGCCTTATGCTAATTTTCATGATTGTTCTACCTATCCTTTTTTGCCTTTATATTCTTCTTGATAACCTTCTTTTCCCATTCCATTTCTACCAACATTGATCCAGATTTAAACAAGAACACAAAAAATTATAGAGATAACCATAAACATAGAGATGCAATGGAAATAATACTTCATTTCATTAATGTAAAATACTAAAATATGATTACAAACAGAAACGGAAATAAACTAGCTAAGGCGATGGTAGCTTATCTCTAAGAAGAGATGTGGCAGCTACCTGCCTCTGAACTGTGTTAAAATGAGGCTCGAAAGCCTATTTATTGTTAAGAAACAATGGAAAACTCTTAACATCCCAAAACCTAACCCTAGAAAATGAAACGCCAAATTGTGGGCCCCGTTTTGGGTAAGTTGGTACATCAACTTCCCGGGGTCGTAACTTTGGCACCCCATCTTTGTTTGACGCATACAATAGCTCGTTAGAAAGATCTGTCCAAGCACTACAAATTTGGGAAGAGCAACATCGGTCTATGGATCCATGTTGCTCCCAGATTTCCCAAAAAACATCGTTTAGGGCCTCAAAACAGTTCCGAAAGTTCACGACCCGAAAAACTGCTAAAAATAGTAAATTGTGCTACAATTACAGAAACTTAAAAACTGAAAGAGACAGTTGTGGGGTCCAAGTGGGATAGGTGGGTTGCCACCAAAATCCACCTGGATCATTCCTGCCCCCTTAGGAAGCAATGGTCCCCATTGCGTTGAGTTCCTCCATCTACTGAACTTGGTCCCTGGTGCACTATTCTGCAATCTCGGATGTGTCCAATAATGGTGGGAAGCATGGTTGAGGGCGGTACACATTGAACACTTGGTGCAGGCAAAGGAATGGAGGAATTTTTTGCTCTAAATCATTATTTCCCACAGCCTTGGTAATGGTGTAAGGACCATGTTAGCATGGTCAGAGCTTCTGATGGGCTCTTGTAAGGCGTTCTTTTTGCAGATGCAACCAGACCTTGTTCCCCACCTGAAGCTTGTGTGGTACCCCTGTGGGTGAGGAGAAGTTGTTCCTATGTTCTGTCATCACCGTATCCCTTTGCTGCTGCTGTTTTGTGAAGGAACCCTTCACGGTGGTCATGGATGTGGTGACGATCTTCTCCTTACTTTGGGAGCGAACCAGACAGAAAATAAATTTCCTAGTCTGGGAGATGAGCTTGCTGCCTTTCTTGACAGTGATCAAAGTGGTGGTTGTAGGTGGGGCTACCTCCGGTATCCTGTATAATGAATCAGACAAAGAAATAATGACAACACGATGCCTTGACTTATACACAGCATGTCACCTCCACAAGTATGACTGGCCTAATATTACATCACGAACATCCAAGGTGTAACATCATCCAATACCTCATCTGTGAAGGGCTTGATGCTGTAGGGAAGGCAACACTACTAGTGAAATTTGAGCTCTTTTCCTTCATGAAGCCACTAGATACTGTATGGCTACAAGTGTGGTGTAGTCGGTAGGCCCAACTGCTTCATAACCTCTGCTGAAACGAGGTTCTTTTGGCTACCATTGTCAACAATGAATTGCAGTGACGAACCCTTCACCCACATCTGTGAGTGGAAAAGATGCTTCCCCTCCTCTGGGGAATTGGGTCATTCTTTTGGATCTTGGTGGTGGCAATAGTGATGCTGGGCTCCACATCAATGATCTTCTTCCCTTTGCCATTCCCCTTGTCAGGTTCTGACTCAAGGTTGGAACATGCATCTGATTCTGAGGCCTTCAACTCAGTCACCAATGACTACTTGGTCTAACACTCACTTGTATTATGAGTGGGACTCTTGTGGAAATCACACCACTTTCCAGTGTCCTTCTTTAACTTCGGGGTGTTTTTATTTTCTTGTGGCTTTGACGGGTTGGCTTGGGTCACCCCGCCTTGGCTTTGTCCTTTGGTCTTCGGATTTGCAGAACCAAAGTCTTGCTTCTTCTGTTTGAACTTTTGCTTGATTTTGACAATGTATCGGTACGTCGTGCCGAGCGAGGAGATGTTCAAGAAATCCATCTCTTCCTAGATGTATCTGTGTAGGCAGCTACGATATTTGAGTACTAGATGTAGCTTAGAATCTTTGATACCGAACTGTGTGGAAAGGGTATGAAAAATGTTCATGAACTCCAACACATCTTGGTCTCGTCCCTGCCGCAATGTGGTCCACTTTATGTATTTGTCCTCATAGCTTTTGATAGGGTAGTACTGTTCCTTGATGGCATCTCAAAATGAATTCCAAGTTAGTGCGGCTAAAAATAGTGAGACTGTACTTTCATCCTTCTGCTCGTAGTAGGTTTTCCACTAGTCCTTGACGTGGGGGGCTACTTTGAGAAGATCGAAAACAATCTTTTCCCAACTCGAAAATTCATGAACAAAAAAAATACGCATTTTAACCATTTATCAATGACATCTATGTCTATCTTACCCTCGAATATGGGGATTTCAAAATTAGATTGTACCTTAAATGATGTGGTGTTTCCAGAGTAGCTGTTAGAAGCTGATGTGTCACCTTTGGGTAGCTGCTGAAGGATCTGCACAAAGTTATCCATCATTACGTTCCTTTGCTGCTCGAGGGCTTCTTCGAGCAAGATTTTGATAGGATCTCCTACCCCCTCATCTTTCTTTTCATCTTCCATGGGAGGCTGTCAGGATTTGAGAGGCTGGTCTTGCAAAGGTTCGACCAGTTCAAGCCCTAACTCCTTATATCCCAACCTCATTGGGGACATGCAAAGAAAAATAGAGAAAAAGGAGACTGCTCTAATACCATTGATCCGGATTTAAATAGGAACGCAACAAATTACAAAGATAACCATAAACACAAAGATGCAGGGGAAATAATACTTCATTTCATTAATGTAAAATATTGAAATATGATTACAAATAGAAGCGGAAATAAACCAGCTAGCGCGATGGTAGCTTATCTCTAAGAAGAGATGTGGTGGCTACTTGCCTCTGAACTATGTTACAATGAGGTTTGAAGGCCTATTTATTGTTGAGAAATAATGGAAAACCCTTAACATCCAAAAACCTAACCCTAGAAGATGAAACACCAAATTGTGGGCCCTGTTTTGGGTAAGTTGGTACATCAACTTCTCGGGGTCGTAATTTTGGCACCCGATCTTCGTTTGATGTGTACAATAGCTCGTTAGAAAGATCTGTCTGAGAAATACAACTTTGGGAAGAGAAAGATCGGTCCATGGACCCATGTTGCTCCCAGATTTCCCAAAAAACGTCATTTAGGGCCTCAAAATGGCTTCGAAAGTTCAAGACTCGAAAAAATACTAAAAATAGTAAATTGTGCTACAATTACGGAAACTGAAATACTGAAAGAGACACTTGTGGGGGTCCAAGTGGGATAGGTGGGTGGCCACCAACATCCACCTGGATCAAACATGTCTAGTCCAATCAGTACCTTGTTCACTCTAGTTTATTGGAGTATTATAACTCTGCCTAGAAAGTTCTTCAAACAAACTCATCTTAAAGAACTCTTGATACCCATTATTGTAAGCAAACTCTACCAGTGGAAAAAACTCCTCCCACAACCTCTGATGGTGCATGACATACATTCTTAACATGTCCTCCAAAATCTTATTGACCATCTCTGTCTATCCATCTGTCTACGGATGATAAGCTATACTGAAGGCCAACTTTATACCCAAACATAAAAATAACTCCTTCCAAAACTTGGAAGTAAACTTGGCACCTCTGTCAAATGTAATCTTCTTAGGAATACCATGCAATCTCACTATCTCACTGATGAAGACCTGTGTTGCCTCACTAGTTGAATTAGTAGACTTCACTTGAATGAAGTGAGATACCTTGGTCATCATGTCAACCACAACCATGATGGAATCATGTTGTCTATATGTCCTTGGAAAACCTATAATGAAATACATGGAAATGACCTCCCATTTCCATTATGGAATCAAACTTGGCTACAGTAAACCACCTACATACTTACACTCTACTTTAACCTATTGACAATCCAAACACCTTGCGACAAACTCAACTACCTCTTTCTTTATATTCGACCAATAATAAAACTTCTTCATAATTGTTAGAGTCTCCTGATATCCTAGGTGACCTGAATACAAATTGACATGAAATTCCCTCAAGATAAGATTCTTGAACTCATTATTGTTTGGCACATAGATCTTGTCCCTAAATATCAACAAACCATCTACCGTGAGATGATAATCCACGTCATGGTCACTTGTACCCAGTTGTTGTAACTTGTGCTTAGGTTTTTGGTACCTATCATCATGTTATCCTGCTTGTAAGATCTGATCCTATAAATATGTCCCATATGAACTCATAGTTGTTGTGTGGTTTACCTACAGTGACTCTTCTGCTAAGAGCATCTACAACCTTTTTCTCCTTACCTTTAATGTAATTGATTTGAAAGTCAAACTAACTGAGCATATCCAACCATCTAGATTGTCTAGAATTTAGATTAGATTGGTTAAACAAGTATCTCAACCCACTGTGATAACTCATCAACACAAACCTCCTTCCAAGAATATAGTTTTTCCACTTCTTCAATGCATAAATGATCGCTACCAACTCAAGATCGTGAGTCACATAGTTCTACTCATGCTCATTCGGCTTCCTTGACTCATAACATACCATTTGGCCCTCTTGCATCAAAACTCCACCAAGTCCTCTATTGCAAGAATGTGTACACACCACAAACTCTTTATCTGTCTCTGCAATTGTTGGGCCATATAAATGTTCCATTTTTTTACTCAAAAAACCCTTACCTGAACCTTAGTTTTACACGTCAAACAAGCTTCCATGCCTATATTTTTTAGCTCTTTCATGTTACTTTGGGTTAATGGATAAAAGGTTTCTTATTTATATTAAAAGTGTTAATTAGATTGATATTTTAATTAAAATCTTACCTTCATATTATCTAAGGAATTTCTTGTAGTAGTTGTCACTAATATTAAATTGAAGGGTTATGGTACATGAAGATATCCCGAGATTCCTACACTAACCTCGGTTCCTACACTAAAGGAGGGAGACTATTGGATTTGAGAAGTTGGCTGAGGATTTGATGTGATCTGTCAAGAAAGAACCATGTGATTCTAGCCTTGGTCTTCAACACAATTTTGTTTATTGGCCTCCTGCAAGTGGTTCAAGCAAAACAAAAGGATGTGTTAGTGTCATTATATGCATACTTCCATCAAGGATCAAATCTGCTCTATGCATTTTCATTTTAGGTGTCTCATACTGAATTTTTAGTCATTGCATTAGGTCATGTTAAAATGGTCCACTGATGGATGTCTTTTTCTAGAAAATTAAATCTTCCTGCATGAGGTACATTTGTTGACCCATTTCCATGTTGTATTCAGTTGAGGTTTCAAATATGTTACTATAGGTGTGAAGGTAGTTGTATTTCCATTAGGTTTTAGGGTTCATTTCCAAGGTATTTCCATTAGGTCTTACGGTTCATTTCGAAGGTCAAAAGTGTTGTGTGTGGAGCATGATTGTTCAAAGGTCTTTGTTTCAGCCGGATGTATACCCCAGGAAGTTTGTAACCCCCTCCACACAGGGGGGGCGATCCCCCCTGGCTGGGGGATCCGGGGGCCAGCGGTCCCTTGGAGGGGGCTTGGGGGCAGTGCCCCCGAAGCTAAAAACAGATGTAAATTTGCCTTGTAAAAGTATAGTAATTTCTAGTCAATCTGGGCCGTTCATTAGGCGGATGATCTGAAGGTATAACTTATGTTTAGTTTAGGGTTTTTTGTCCTAGAAGGAAACCCCTCTCTTTGTATGAGGGTATTGTATTTGAGGCTGTAATAGATGTGTATTCTGAGTGTGAGCGAGAAACAAAGAGGTGAGACTGTGAGAGAAAATAGAGGATATTACAGCAGATTTGCTGTAGGTTGTGTCTCTTCATTTTGCTAGATAATAGAAAGGAAGGACTGGCTGTTCGGGGTGAATGTAGCCCAAACTGGGTGAACCACGTATATCTGTGTCTCTCTTG
>APFE030097191.1:0-12227 GCA_000404065.3 Pinus taeda
AGATCCTTGCCATCAAACTTCCTCATATCACCTTTTCTTGATTTTAGGGGCTCAATCTGGAAACGACTGTAACTCTGTAATTTCATATCTCCAAGTTCTGAAATTGCATCTTGTAGTAGCACTCTGTGTTCTCTTTCCAACCCCGCAAGTCTGATTAAGATTGGATTCTGTAAGGAAGAGTTATGTCAAATCTCCCACGATAACCTGATTACAATAGGTTCAGTAGAGCATACTTTTACAAAGTGCGACGTGTAACTGTTTCAACCTTAGGATCTGAAAAATATACAACGAAAACTACAATCTGTCCTCTTCTTGTAACTTCTTACGAAATTTCAATATGATGCTCATAGAGAAAGGTATGACGATTTTCCCAAGGTCACCTGTTTAGAATGTAATTTGGGAATCTACAAAAACCCTAACTTCCTCAAATTATATCTATGAAAATATAGCAAGAAAAGGTCTGAAATTTGGAACCGAGCTTCACCAAGCTTTTGGTTCAAATGGGTTTTAATTTCAGAGTCTGAACCTTCGTAGAAACTATATTATAGTGAAAATTCCACGATGACCTATTTGAGATGAAATTCTGGAGCTTGCAAAAACCCTAACTTCCTCAGATCATATCTCCTAAAATATAGCGAGACAAGATCTGAAATTCAGACCAGAGGTTAAGACAGATTTCTTCTCGAATGGGTTTTTTTTTAGCTTTTGAAACTTCGTAGCGAAAATTCCACGATGACCAGTTTGGAGCAGCGAAACCCTAGAATCCAAAGCTCTGATACCAAATGTTATGAAACCAGCTCATAAAAAGATAGAAAAGATAGATAAACACCTTCAAAATAAGCCTCTCTGAGGGGGAAACCTCCTTTACATTACACAAATGAACAGTTCTTGGATGATAGAAATGACAAGGCCTTCTTTCTATATATAGCAGTGTAAGGGGTCAAAATATAATCAAAACTGACCTAACAATAATAATGCAAGGGCACAATAATAACAATAGTGGGCTTCTATGGGGCACAATAATAACAATATGGGGACTACATGGGCACAACAATATAATAGGGGGGTTGTACTAATAACAATAAGGGGTTACACTAGTAGTATATGGACCTAACATGCCCCTCTCCTTAAAAAAATGTTGTCTTCAACACTTGAGTAGTTCTTGATGCATCTGTATAAAATTCTTGTCCTCCCATGTGGAATCTTCAGCGGGTAAGTTCTTCCACTTGATGAGATACTCTGAAATTGATTTTCAATTTTCATAAAACTGATGGTACTTGCCATGATAGAATTATCAAAGTTTGGAATCTTGGACATCTTTACTTGCCCCGACTAGCACTATGAGATTTTTTTTGACCTCTTGCCAGTCTAATTTATGCAAATTACGCTGGGCTTGCCACATTTTATTGGAAAATTTTGAATTTTGGATGTTTAAGGACTGCTAATTAATCGCAGACTTGCCATTTCAGGACTGGCCCTAGTTATACAGGTAGGAAAGGACCTCGAGAATTTATACTGGCAATGTTATATGCCAGATTCAGCCACGCAATGTTACCTGCCAAAGTCCAGATTATGGCAGCATCTCCTGAAATTCAAGACAGAAGAGACAAGAAGGTATTTTGCAAGATTCAAACAATGGAAACATAATAGTGAATTTTATAATTTTTTTGCTCTGGCAATTATTTACCAAATTTCATTGTGGCTCATTTCATATATAAGGAAACTTACGCTTTCTAATATGCTTTATGGATTTTTTTTTTTTGTATTTTCTTTTATCTTGAAGTTGCAAGATCGCCCTTTCCCAATTGGGATTAATTGACTGGAATCATATCAAAAGGAAGTTGTTTTATTTTAGCATTTTTTTATATATATTTTTTTGGAGCAAATTGGACCTTCCCAATTTGAATTAATTAATTAGAATAGTATCAATACATCTTGCCAGCTTCCAATATTCAAATCATAATCCTTGAGAAGCGATGAAAAAAGGGATATTTATTTAAGTAAGACTTGCCTCTAATCCAACTACAAATGAAAAGCTCAGGCCACAAGTAGTGAATATGTCACCGAAATATTTGAACCCTGAAGCAAGCAATAATAGTGTAGGACGATTTCCCCGATCCGGCAAGCCAAATTTTGAAAGAATTTTCTTTTGTAAAAATTTATAATGTTAGAGTTAATGGGCGAATTTTTTCCTACCTCTTCCTAAAAAGCTTTCTTAATGTTCTCTTTGGCTTTTAAATTCGCATTCCTTAACCTCAGGTGGAGACTGCAAAACTACAAGAGATCAGTCATTCACCAAAACACAGAATAAAAAAGAACCCAAGATTCTTCCATCAAACCCTATAACGGAGAATTTGGTCTTTAAAGTAAGCAAAAACAGAATACCCACGCCTTGTACTGATTGTTCCATTGCTCCAATGTGGGGTGGCAGGATTCAATCTGCTCATCTGTGGGCTGTTGCTGTGCGAGAAGGTCCAAGCGTAACCTCACGGATCGCATTTTAGTAAGGCAGTCCTGAACCGTGGCATTCAACCTGGGAAGGTTGTTGGCCTCCGCTGTGCCTCCCGAGATGCCACAGGTCTCGATTGATTCAACGCGCCAAGAGGCTTCGTCGAAGGCTTCGATCCATTCTTTTATTACTTGCTCTGTGGCAGCTACCACGTCATCTTCCTCCGCCATTGACATCAAAAGAAATAGCCACGAAAATCAGATGAATGGACGCTGAGAAATCAGATGTGCAAGGACTGAGACTTAACGAACCAAAGCTCGTGTCAGCTTCGACGAGCATCAAAGGAAAACTTCGTAAGGGGCTAAGGATCTATAGCAAAAGGATCCCGACACGTATACTCACATGCCAATCGGTGGTAATAAAAGAAGTTTTTTTATCAAAGGTACCTCCATTATATAAAGTAGGAGTGTGGTATTTTGAAGCTTACATATCTTGATGTATTGCTTCTTAAAAATGGGATGTATTACTTTTTCTCCCATATATATTATTTTGTATGAAATTTTTAATTATTGTCATTATAATATTTTTTTATAATAAAATGTTTATGTTTTATTATTTTAATCATAATGAGAATTTGTGTATTATATTCAAGTTGGTATCTCGAGACATCATGAATTACATAGTTATATCGACAATATTCATATTGCTCTTTCTTAGAAATTACATGTTTGTATCGACAATATTCATATTGTTTCTTTTAATCTAAAAGGATTTCAGATTTATTTTTTTCTCAAAAACAATGTTTAACCATCAAGAGGGAAATTGTGTACGTGTAAATATTACAAAATTGCTTTATTAAAAAGCAAAAGTCACACAACATTTTGTTACCAACTTATGACATAATCTCTTATAACAATGAACCCACTTAATCCTTGGGCAAGTTCTTTTACATTAGAGTAGTTGAATGTGATGTGATTATTTGAGGTAGCAAAATTGCTTGAATCATCAGTAGGTTCATTTAAATCTAGACAATTAATTGCATTTAGATTACTTGAATTAGTTGAATCATTCATGTTGAGGGATAAACTTTTGACTTATGTTTGAAGCTCTTCAATCTGCTTCCAAATTATCTACTTCATCTTCATTTTTATTTGTTTTTAATTTCATCTCTTCGCGATTTTCCATCATGTTATGAAACCATCTCAAAAAAATATAGAAAAGATAGATAAATGCCTTCAAAATAAGGCTCTTCGAGGAAGCAACCTCCTTTACATTACACAAACGAACAATTCTTGGATGATACAAATGATAAGACCTCCTTTCTATATATAGGAGTCTAAGGGATCATAATATAATTAGAGTCGACCTAACAATAATAAAGCAAGGGCACAATAATAACAAAAGTGGGCTTCTATGGGGCACAATAATAACAAAAGTGGGCTTCTATGGGGCACAATAATAACAATATTTGGACTACATGGGCACAACAATATAATAAGGGGGTTGTACTAATAACAATAAGGGGTTACACTAGTAGTATAGGGACCTAACATGCCCCTTTCCTTCAAAAAGTGTCATCCTCAACGCTTGAGTAGTTCTTGATGCTTCCGTATAAAATTCTTGTCCTCCCATGTGGAATCTTCAACAGGTAAGTTCTTCCACTTGATGAGAGACTTTGAAATTGATCGATTTCGTAGCTGTTGGGTTCTTGTTTCTATGACTGCTCCAGGTTCCAATATGATTTTTCCTTCCTCGTTAAGTTTTGGCAATATTGTTTGAACTAGGATCTTCTGTAGCTTTTGAATGAGTGGCCACACTTCTTTGTCCTTCTTCCATTCATCCCTTGCTTCGTTTATCCAATCTGGTTGGATAATAGAAATAACACAAAACAATGCTTCCGCATCCTCATCCTTTCTTGAGAGTGCGTCTGCAACAACATTTTTCTTCCCTTTTTTGTAGATGATTTCAAAGTCATAACCCAACATATTTGTGACCCATTTTTTCTGTTCTTCTAGAGATAATCTTTGTTCTAAAAATTATTTAAGACTATCATGATCCATTTTTACCTTAAAGTGTCTTTTGATTAGGTAAGGTCGCCATTTCTTAAGTGCATGTAGTATTGCCAACATTTCTTTCTCATAAATAACTTGCTTGAGATGTAGCCGTAAAAATACCCAATCACCTACATCAAAACTTCTTTCAATGCGATGTTGATCTGCCTGTTGTTTCATTTGATTCTACACCAAAGTGGTATTATCCTTTAAAAGTTGGAGAACTTGTTGTTGATGCTCAATGTGATCTTTCGCTGATTGAATCTTTTTCTTCTTGATATGTCCTTCTATCTTGAGAGTTTAAGGAGTGGCAATTTCTTCCAATGCATTACAAGATATGGTCGGATTCATTTCTTGATGCTCGATGTGATTTTTCACTTCTTGAACATTTTTCTTCTTGATATGTCCTTCTATCTTAATAGTTTGAGGAGTGGTAATTCTTGCCAATGCTTTACAAGATATGGTCGGATTCATTTCTTCTTTCTCGATGTGATCTTTCACTTCTTGAACCTTTTCTTCCTCCTCTTCACAATCTATGCAAAATAATTTCTTCTCAGCACATTTATGACCTTTAATGTATTTGTTATCACAATTGTAACAAAGCCCTTTTGTTCTTTTTTAGTACAATTGTTTTGGTGTCAACCTTGTAGGTTGTGGAAGGCTAGGAGAAACAACGCTTCCATCTTTATAGTTGTGAGGGTTAGACTTCCTTGTTGCCATAATCTTGCTTTCCACTTTTCTTGCCAACCTAAATGCCTTCTCCAATGAATCAGGTTCCTAAAGATGAACCTAATGTTGAATGTTATCCTCTAAATTCCATATGGAGACATCAATCCTCTGCTTCTCTGGAATATCATTTTCCCTTATTTTCAATTTTCGAAAGTCCTCAATGTGCTCTGCCATTGAACACTTTTGTTTGAGATTTATCAATTGGCTAAAGAAGGTGTTGCTCTTTGTATCCTCAGAGTGTTATATCATTTCCTCCGTGAAAAATTGACCACGTAACAAGTGGTTTACAACAACAAAGCCCTTTATACCATAAAAATTGATCTGATTTCTAAATATGAAGATGAAATACGTACCTTTTGTAATAGTTGCACCTCATGTAGATCAAAATATTGCTCCATTTGTAGTATCCAATTTACCAGATCCTTGCCATCAAACTTCCTCATATCGCCTTTTCTTGATTTTAGGGGCTCAATCTTGAAACGACTGTAACTCTGTAATTTCATATCTCCAAGTTCTGAAATTGCGTCTTGTAGTAGCACTCTGTGTTCTCTTTCCAACCCCGCAAGTCTGATTAAGATTGGATTCTGTAAGGAAGAGTTATGTCAAATCTCCCACGATAACCTGATTACAATAGGTTCAGTAGAGCGTACTTGTACAAAGTGCGACGTGTAACTGTTTCAACCTTAGGATCTGAAAAATATACAACGAAAACTACAATCCGTCCTCTTCTTGTAACTTCTTACGAAATTTCAATATGATGCTCATAGAGAAAGGTATGACGATTTTCCCAAGGTCACCTGTTTAGAATGTAATTTGGGAATCTACAAAAACCCTAACTTCCTCAAATTATATCTCTGAAAATATAGCAAGAAAAGCTCTGAAATTTGGAACCGAGCTTCACCAAGCTTTTGGTTCAAATGGGTTTTAATTTCAGAGTCTGAACCTTCGTAGAAACTATATTATAGCGAAAATTCCACGATGACCTATTTGAGATGAAATTCTGGAGCTTGCAAAAACCCTAACTTCCTCAGATCATATCTTCTAAAATATAGCGAGACAAAATCTGAAATTCAGACCAGAGGTTAAGACCGATTTCTTCTCAAATGGGTTTTTTTTTAGCTTTTGAAACTTCGTAGAGAAAATTCCACGATGACCAGTTTGGAGCAGCGAAACCCTAGAATCCAAAGCTCTGATACCAAATGTTATGAAACCAGCTCATAAAAAGATAGAAAAGATAGATAAACGCCTTCAAAATAAGCCTTTTGAGGGGGAAACCTCCTTTACATTACACAAATGAACAATTCTTGGATGATAGAAATGACAAGGCCTTCTTTCTAGATATAGCAGTCTAAGGGGTCATAATATAATCAAAACTGACCTAACAATAATAATGCAAGGGCACAATAATAACAATAGTGGGCTTCTATGGGGCACAATAATAACAATATGGGGACTACATGGGCACAACAATATAATAGGGGGGTTGTACTAATAACAATAAGGGGTTACACTAGTAGTATATGGACCTAACATGCCCCTCTCCTTAAAAAAATGTTGTCTTCAACACTTGAGTAGTTCTTGATGCTTTTGTATAAAATTCTTGTCCTCCCATGTGGAATCTTCAGCGAGTAAGTTCTTCCACTTGATGAGATACTCTGAAATTGATTTTCAATTTTCATAAAATTGATGGTACTTGCCATGATAGAATTATCAAAGTTTGGACATGGCAGATCACCAGGCATCCATTATTGAGATGGAAGGTAAGCTCTCTAGTTGATTTGTTTCTATTTTGATTGATCCTTGATCCAATTATAATTATGCTAATCCTGACTTGGTGGATAAGTGTAGCTTGAGAAAAGAAGTGCATGCATAATCTTGGTTGGTGCAATTGGCTATTGGTACACTAGGTAAGAGCTTGTGCATTTGAGCTTAATGGTATGCCTACAACAATACATCTGAATGTATTACCACTGGGATCATATAGTATGTTTTTGGTTATGGATTGGTTGTACCTTCATAGGAACAAAGCAGATTGTTATGACAAGGCTATTAAGTGCCTAGATGATAATGGGGAAAAGATAATTCTGCAAGGAAAGAATAAGCCTACATCAGTGAGGACGGTCACCGCTATGCAGGCTGAGCACCATTGCAGGAAAGGATGTGTGATGTTTGCAGTCACTATCTCTAGTGACAAGGGTAAGGATGTTGAAGATGCAAAAATATTCAAGAGGTACCGTATATTACAGCAATTTCAGGATGTGTTTCCAACAGAGATTCTAGAGTTGCCTCCCGATAGGGAACTGGAATTTTCTATTGAGTTGGTATGAGGGTTAGCACCAACATCAAAGGCACCTTACAGGATGAGCACACCATATTTAGTAGAGTTGAAGTTGCAACTCAAGGAAATGCTTGATAAGGGATATATTAGGCCAAGTTTATCACCTTGGGGTGCACTGGTATTGTTTGTGAAGAAGAAGGATGGTACTGTCAGGTTGTGCATTGATTACAGGCAGTTGAACATAGTGAAAATTAAGAACAATTATCCATTGTCGAGGACCGATGACTTATTTGATCAGTTGAGAGGAGCAACAGTGTTCTCGAAGATTGATCTAAGATCATGATATCATGAGGTACACATCAAATAAGAGGACATATACAAGACTGCTTTCAGGACCATGTATAGGAATTATGAGTTTGTTATAGTTCCATTCGGTTTGACTAATGCTCCAACTACTTTTATGTGCTTGTTGAATAGTGTGTTGTGTCCTTACCTGGACAAGTTTATTATTGTATTCACTGATGACATATTGATATATTCTAAGAATGAGGAAGAGAATGTCGAGCATCTAACAACAGTGTTGAGATTGTTAAGATAGCATCAGTGGTATGCCAAGCTTAGCAAGTGTAGTTTCTTTCAGAAAAAGGTACATTACTTGGGAAGTGTTATTTCCAAGGAAGGCATAGCAATAGATCCAGACAAGATAAGGGCTATCATTGAGTGGGTAGATCCTAGGAATGTGGATGAAGTCATATCATTTATGGGGTTAGCAGGTTACTATAGGTTTTTCATCAAAAACTTCTCTCGGATTGCATATATTATTACATCATTACAGAGAAAAAGGAAGGAAATTTGAATGGATAGAGGAATGTGCGACCAATTTTGAGAATTTGAAGTAGTTGTTGAAAAATGCTCTAGTTCTTAAGATTGTAGATCCGGATAAAGAGTTTGTGGTGTGTACAGATTCCTGCAAGAGAGGACTCAGTGGGATCTTGATGCAGGAGGGACAGGTGGTATGTTATGAGTCCAGGAAACTGAATGAGCACAAGCAGAACTATGTGACTCATGATCTTGAGTTGGAAGTTATTATCCATGCATTGAAGATGTGGAGGCACAAGGTTCGTATTGATGAGCAACCACAGTAGGTTGGGATATCTATTTGACCAACCGAATCTGAATGTTAGGAAAGCTAGATGGTTGGCCACCCTCAGTGATTTTGACTTTGAGATCAGATACATCAAGGGTAGGGAGAACAGGGTTGCAAATGCTTTCAGCATGAGAGTGTAGATGAACCATGTTGCAGCAGTGAGATTGTATGGATCAGATTTACAAGATTGAATATTATAGGCAAGACAACAGGATGATAGGTATAGGGAGCTTAAGCATAGGTTACAGCGTCAGGGTACAAGTGATCAGGATGTGGACTATCATCTCACAACAAATGGTTTGGTGAGATTCAGGGACAGGTTTTATGTGTCAGATGATAGTGGGCTCAAGAAGTTAATCTTTGGGAGTTTCATGTCAAGCCTTGTTCAGGACACCCAGGATACCAAAAGACGTTGACAATAATGAAGAAGTTGTACTACTGGCCGAATCTGGAGAAGGAAGTGGCAGAGTTCATGGCTAGATGTTTGGATTGTCAACAGGTGAAAGCAGAGTGTAAGCATCCAAGTGGATTGCTTCATCCTATTCTGATTCCAGAATGGAAATGGGAGGTCATCTCCATGGACTTTGTTACAAGTCTTCTGAGGACATCAAGGCAACATGATTTTATCATGATTGTGGTTGAAAAGTTGAGCAAGGTAGCTCACTTCATTCTAGTGAAGACTACCTATTCAGCTAGTGAGGTGGCACATGTTTTCGTCAAAGAGATCATGAGATTGCATGGTGTTCCAAAGAAGATTGTGTCGGACAGGGATTCTAAGTTCACTTCCAAGTTTTGGAATGAGTTGTTTGCAAGTTTGGGGACAGATTTGGCCTTCAGTACAACTTGTCACCTACAGACAGAATGACAGGTAGAGAGGGTCAAAAGGATTATGAAGGATATGTTGAGGATGTATGTGATGCATCAATAGAGGAGATGGCAGGAGTACCTTCCATTGGTTGAGTTTGCTTACAACAACATTTATCAAGAGTCACTGAGGATGAGTCTGTTTGAGGCATTGTATGGGCGGAGTTGTAATACTCCCATCAATTGGAGTAATCCAGTGAATAGGGTATTGATAGAACCGAACATGTTGGCAGAGATGGAACAATAAATGTGAGTTATAAAGAATAATCTAAAGGCAACATGGGACAAGAAAAAGAGTTGTGCAGACCAGCACAGGGCAGTTAAGGAGTTTGAGGTTAGGGATCATGTGTATTTGCACATCAATCCCAAGAAGATCTCCTTGAGGATTAGATCATGTTCCAAGTTGGCACCACAATATTGCGAGCCCTTCACGATCCTTGAGAGGATTGGACTAGTGGCCTGCAAACTTGCACTGCCTTCAATAGTGAAAGTCCATGATGTTTTCCATGTTTCATTGCTTAAAATATATGTAAAAGATGTTGATAATATTAATTAGTCTGTATTATAGGTGGAACCAGAAGGAGAATTCTGGCCAGAACCTCAGTGCATATTGTAGCAGAAACAACTCATGCTCTGGAACAGAGCAATTGAGCAAGTTAATGTGCAATGGAAGCACTTTGGGCTCCGTGAAGCTACATGGGAGATGGTTGATCATATGCGGGCTATGTATCCTTCATTGTTTCTCAGTCGAGGCAAAATAGTTTTGGTATATGCATATATGTACATGGATGTAAATACCGCAATGAGTTGTGTTATAAAGCTCCAATAAGTGGTATGGTTGTCATATTTGTCACGATAGTTTTGCTTTTTAGCAGGTTGTTCATTAGAAATGTTGCAACAAGCTGGGTTATAAATCTCCATGGGCAGTGTTTTTGCTTTTCAGCGGTTTTGTTGGTTGTAGGTGTCATTGAACACCGAGAACGGTGTTCCCATATGGGGGAGGGATTTGTAATAGGCCAAGTTAAAATTTCATGTAATAAAATTTAGTAAAGGCAAAATAAGACTAAGGTCAAGCGACACTTATTACAAGTTGAATGTTGGGAAAAATGTCCTAGTGGGCATCACTTTGTGTGTTTATGGCTAAAGGGAAATTGGCAAAGGCAATGGCAAAGACTTTGAAAAGGAAAAGAGGCATTAATTGGAATTTTTTTTATGAAGATAAAGGAAATTAGGAGAAAAGGGAGGTGAAAGGATATAGGTTGTATGTGAGGAGGAAATTGAAGGAAAATAATGGAAAAATGAAGAAATTAGAGGCATCAATAATAAAAGGATGAGCATCAGTTGGTAGCATTTTAGTTAATTCAGTTTTGGAGTTAGTCTCAAAGAGGAGAAGAGCACCAAGATGAGAAGGAAAGCAAGCAAGTAAAGGAAGGACAAGGAAAGAAAAAGAAAGCAAAGATCACGTAAGGAAAGGTTGGATCAGGTAGCTTCAACAAGAATACTTGCAGGTAACAGATTGCATGTATGGTTTCCTAGTTGTTTTTGACATGCATGGCATATGCATGTGTGTATTTTGGTTTCTTTGTTGTTGGTGGCATGGATTTTGTCGGGTTTTGAAAATGGTTTCAACCTTGCCTTGCCATTTCCGGATAACCATGGTGTGATGGGATTATTTCTCGGTTGAGCTATGGATTGCCCGAAGGTTTTGGATCCGGGTGAGGTGGTCTCGGGAAAATCCCAAGGGTTGGGGGTGGAGATGGTTTTCTTCGGGAAGCCCTCAACAGGTGGGTGGAGACAGGAAAATTCCTCAATGGACAAGGAAGGAATTTTGAAGCATCCAACTTGGTTTGGTTTTTTGATCTCGAGACCAGTTTAGGTGAGATCATGATATGGTTAGGGTGTAGGTAGTTTAACCTATGGATTCCCTTGGTTTTTTATGGATGGTTTTATCTGATGAGATCTCATATTCATGCTTGGAATATGACACGGGGGTTATTGGATGAAATGAAAATTTGGTTCAACCCAATATATGGTCGGGTGGTATGGAAGTCCCTGACTTGGTTGGTTTTGCATGCGGTTAATAAGAGATAAGTTCCTCTTGTTTTGATGAGTAAATGTACTTGTTATTATGTGGCTTAAATGGTTGTTCTATCATTGTTATTTATCTTGATATGAGCATGGTTAATTGACATATCTAAGTATGGATCTTACCACATTTCACTCAATGAATGCATGGTTAATGAATGTATGACCTAACTAGTGTTATGAAAACTATTGTGAGAAGGCATAAACCCTTCTTTTTAAATTTTAGATAAGTTTTCAAATCCTTATGTTGAGATATGCATTCATGACCTATAGGTTACATGTTCACCATGTGTTTGATGGAATGCCAATCCTGGTTAGGAGGGGTCAGGTCAAGTCCTGGTTCAATTTTTAGTTCATAAGCTTTGTTTCTATGTCATTTATCATGTTTGGAAGTTTCACTAAGTTCTGGGCAAAGGCTTGAGTCCTGGCCCTAAAAAGTGGCTAAGAATTCAAGGTCACTAGCATAAAATAGATTGGAAAAGTCCACAGTCACATGGAGGCAAGATTATTAGTGCGACTAGAGGGCTACATTCATTTGCATGCCTTGGAAATGGAATGATTGAGGCTCTAGGTCAGTGAAAAAGAGAGTTATCTGAGGGGTTAGACACCTAGAGGGCTTGGGTT
>APFE030097192.1:0-20698 GCA_000404065.3 Pinus taeda
CTTAGAGATGATCTATGCTCTTATTTAGATAAGTCAAAGAGTTGACTTCTGTTGTAAATGTACTATCTCTCTCTCTCTACTGAACTAGTGAAGAACATATAAGAAGAATTGATCAAGGGTTTCCCCACATTGGGGTTTGTCCCTGGCTAGCACCATATCTTGTGTCCTCTTGTCTTGGCTTGTCTTCTGTGTTGATCTGGGGTCGCATCGAATGTGTTCTAGCCACGAAAATTGGTGGAGAGGGCTAAGGCACATGAGATCTCCAATACTCAGAAAGGGTTTGGGCAGATTCTAAACAGTTTGGGAGATATTAAAATAATTAATATTTTAATGGAGTCCCTAAAGTTTAAACTTAGGAAAAATAAAATATTAATGTGAATTAATATAAAAATGTGTTAGAATGGTCCAAAAGTCATGTATCAAGCCAGATCCAATCTTAGCCGTTGATTAGGGACTTAATCTCGGTCGTTGATCTGTCACGAGAAAAGTATAAGAGGCTTGAGAGTCACTTGGAGAATACACCAAGAGATCAAGATTTCGACTTTCTGGGGTTGGGTTTGCTGAAAAAGTTGAGAGAGTGATCAGAGTTGCAACTGAGGGGCAATGAATACAGAAGCAAAAAGGCAGAGATAGTGTAGGGAGGATCAACGCAGCAGTCAGGAACGCTGACACAGAGGACAGAAGCCGAAACTGTTGGAATAGTCAGGAAAGATGACGCAGAGGGCAGAAGTCGAAACTACTGAGAACTGCTGGAACAGCTGGGAAAATTGACGCAGAGGGCAGAAGTCAGAACTGTCGGGAACAACCGGAACAACCAAGAAAGTTGATGCACAGGGCAAAAGCCGGAACTGCCGAGAACTATTGGAACAACCGAGAAAGCTGATGTAGAGGGCAAAAGTCGGAACTGTCCTGAACAGTCGGAACAACCAGGAACTGCCAGAACAACTGGGAAAACTGACGCAAGGGACAAAAGCCGGAACTATAGAGAACAGCCAAAACTGCCAAAACTGCCGGGAGAGCTGATGCAAAGGGCAGAAGCCGGAATTGCCGGGAACAGTCGAAATTGTCAGATCTGCCGGGAAAGCTGACACAGAGGGCAAAAGAGGCTGACGTAGCAACCTACAGGTTGACACTGGGATTTTTCGTGGGGCAGATTGGAGCTGAGGAGCTATCGGAGAGTTTATCCGGGGTTTCAGTCTAAACATCTGTCTTAGATTGAGAGGTGCTACTGCCGATATTTTTCTCTGTTGGGTGAGCCGAATTTGGCACCCAGATTGTATTTTGAAACTTCTTAATAAATCAAACCCTCAAATAGTTACACCGGTTTTCCCGCATTGGGTTTTTCCGGGGACATTAGTCTAAAAATAACGTTGTCATTTGTGTGCTCATTTCTGTTTCCTTCAGTTGATGATCTGTAATGTGTTGAGCATGTACTTGTGTTTATTTTCAATATTTACTTTGCAAATAACTTGTTAATTAATCAGAACAAGTAGGAAGGAATAAATCATAAAGTACATGAAGGGTTTCTAACAGTTAGACTTAGAAATTCCAACATGGCATCAGAGCGTGGTTACAGATAACAAGAGAACTGAGGACATCAACAGAGCAAAACAGCAGCAGCAGAAAACAGTTGTCCTGAGTGATAGAAGCTATTCCTAGCAGTAAAGAAGCAAGGGAGGGGTGACGCAGTGCCTGCGTCATCAAGCTCAAGCCAAGAAGAGGCTACGCAGAGGCTGAGGGAGGCAAAAACAGGCTCACGTAGAGCCACGTAGAGGCCAAGAGGGCTGACATAGTTGGTTGAGGAAGCTAGTTTGCCGATGTCGGGATTGCTCGGAGCCTAGGAGCTCTCACCTTTAGGTTGCTAGGATTTAGGTGGTTGTGGGTAAGCTACAGAGTGGAGCTGGTGGGGCACTGTTTTCAGAACAATACCTAACAGGGCAAGGCCAAGGAGGAGGGAGTTGCTACTGAGGGTTTCTAGCCGAGAAATCAAGATCAGTGGTGCGGCTACACATACGATTAGAGTGGGGGGCATCTCAACATGGGTAGAAGGATTTCCAGGAGGGAAATCGGGACTCGAAGGGAGTCTAGGAGAGAACTTCCAGACAAGAAGTAGAGGGACTCAGCAGGAGTCGAATCGAGAACTTCCGAATGGGAAGTAGAGAGACTCGGCAAGAGTTGAACAGAGAACTTCCAGACGGGAAGTAGAGAGACTCAACAGGAGTCGAACCGAAAACTTCCAGACGGGAAGTGGTGAGACTCAGCAAGAGTCGAACCGAGAACTTCCAGGCGAGAAGTAGAGAGACTCGGAGGAGTCGACAAAGGAGACAAATGATGATTGTGCCATGAGTGCTCACACGCCACTTGAGAAAAAGTGGGGAGACATCGAGCTGTAGTCAGATAGACCACAGGCGATGAGGGGCAGGATCCTCGAGGTACCCAACCTCTTGGATTACACCTTGCTATGGGAGCCCCGATGAGGAGTAGTAGTACTGGCGGATGTCAGCAGAGACAGATGAGGTTGGAGCGACAGAGGGAGCTACAATGCAAGATTCCCAGGCCAGCGTGAGGCAGCAGTGCGAGAAGCACGGGAGTGTTGCACCAGTGCAAGATGGCATAGAGAGGTGTGCAATGGTGCGAGATGCATGGAGTAGTTGCAGTAGCGCAGAGGTCAGAGAGGGAGCACTTGTCAGCGACAGAGGGAGTTTTCAACTTCATGGGTGTCTCTAGCCTGACAGAGATGTCGAAGTTGCGAGATCAGTTACTTACTTCTCAATAACTAAGTTGCAGTGTAGCAGTTAGCACTGGCAGTGCTATGAGCAGCACAATGAGAGGGAGCTGTCGTACGGATGCAACAATGGCAGTGGCAAGGCCATGGGTAGCAGTATGAGATGCAACAATGTAGATTATGGGCAACAAGCCTAGCATCATCACAGGGACAGATGCCAGATGATCAGGGTAATACTTAGTGAGTATTGTTAGAGCACAATCCTCGCTAAGGGGGAGTGTTGATTTGGGGTAGCATTGGATGTGCTCTAGCCATGAAAACTGGTGGAGACGCTAAGGCACATGAGATCTCCAATACCCAGAAATGGTTTGGGTAGATTCTAAACAGTCTGGGAGATAATTAAATTTTAATATTTTAATGGAGTCCCTAAGTTTAAACTTAGGGAAAATAAAATATTAATGTGAATTAATATAAAAATGTGTTAGAATGGTCCAAAAGTCATGGATCAAGCCAGATCTAATCTAAGTCATTGATTAGGGACTTAATCTTGGCCGTTGATTTGTCAACGAGAAAAGTATAAGAGGAGGCTTGAGGGTCACTTGGAGAATACACCAAGAGATCAAGATTTCGACTTTCTGGTGCTGGATTTGCTGAGAAAGTTGAGAGAGTGATAAGAGTTGTAGCTGAGGGGTAGTGAATACAGAAGCAGAGAGGCAGAGATAGTGCCAGGAGGATCAGCACAGCAGCCGAGAAAGCTGACGCAGAGGGCAGAAGCCGAAATTGTCGGGAACTGCCGGGAAAGTTGACACAGAGGGAAAAAGCTGGAACTACCAGGAACAGCCGAAACTGCCAAGAACTACCGGGAAAGCTGACGCAGAGGGCAGAAGAGGCTGACGTTGGTGTTTTTCATGGGGCAGATTGGAGTTGAGGAGATGTCGGAGTGTTTATCCGGGGTTTCAGCCAGAACATCTGTCTCAGATTGAGAGGTGCTACTGCTGAGATTTTTCTCTGTTGGGTGACCCAAATTTGGCACCCAGATTGTATTCTGAAACTGCTTAATAAATCAAACCCTCAGATAGCTGCACCGGTTTTCCTGCATTAGGTTTTTCCGGGGACCTTAGTCCAAAAATAACGATGTCATTTGTGTGCTTGTTTTTGTTTCCTTCAGTTGATGATCTGTAATGTGTTGAGCATGTACTTGTGTTTATTTTCAGTATTTACTAATTTTAGGTATGTTCTATGCTAGAGCAATTTATTTCAATTTCTTTTCCAGATTAGCAGTCACATCAGCACAAAGTAAACTGCAGATAGAACATAAATATAAATCATAGAAGACAAGCCAAGACAAGAGGACACAAGATGTGGCACCAGCCAGGGAGAAAGAGAGAGAGATAGTACATTTACAACAGAAGTCAACATTTTGACTTTCTACATCAACATTAGATCAGTTGAAGACATGTTGCTTCAATTGATTCTTCAAGGTGACTCCTTCCCCATTCATAGTGTTGCATCTCATCCACTCGCTGCACCTCTCAATGCTGCACCATGCTGCACTTATCAGAACCATGCTATGCACTTCATGTTGCTGCTCCGGTCACTGAGCTGCTCCAATTATGAAGGCTGATCTGTACTCAATGACTTCATCATACATCATCCATTATCATTTTGCTGCCCCCATCATGTTGCAACCATCATCATGCTGCATCCTTGTTATCTGACTTATCCTCAACATACTAATACTAATCCATGACAATAGCTTTGTCCATCTCATGTTACAACAGCATCATACAACCCTCTAATAGCTTGAGATCTCAACAGTATTATACATGAAATCTCCATATATAGTGGTAAGAATCTGAGCCCTCAAATACCCATACGAACTGCTGACTGTGGTGTTATGGCCTGTAGCCTAACACACAGTTTTCCTATAGCAGCATATACGTTATACTTGTTCTTCCAATGATACCCCAACAGGTTTGTTCCACTGCTCCTTTTAACTTAGCCTTCTAACAAGAAGAAACCACCCTCACACAATTGTAACAAGGATGCTCAAACAGTCCCTTAACCTTGTTGTATTATGGTTCCTTCTACTGCGGCTAGGGCACAACAGAATCACGGTGGGATTATGGCTTGAACAGCAGATCTGGTCTCCTTCTTGCCAGCGTATCAGGGCCTCCTTATTACTGCGTATAGGGCTGCTGAACAGTCCTTCATTTGCTGTGGATAAGGTCTCTTCATAACAGCGGACAAAGCCTCTTCCTTTCCTATGTATTCGTGCCTCCTTTGCTGCATAAAACCCTTGTTGACTGTGACCTAGGGCATCCTTAAACATTGCAGCTAGGGCACCCTTAAATGTGGCTAAGTCTCTCCTTTTGGACTACCTATGAGAGCCTTCAGATGACTGCGTCTTACTCTCCTTTAGAATTACTTATGGGAGCCTTCTAGGACAGCGGATTAGGGCATTCAATCTGAGCCTAGAATCTATCCTTTACTGCGGCTAGGGTATGGAAGGATCTCCCTCAATTGCAGCTAGGATCCTCTCCCTTCAACTACGTCCTGATGTCTCCTCCATGACTATACTTCAAGGCTGCATATAATGACTTCACCTTCATTGCGTTTAGGGCATCATCTGTTTGGCCGACATATTTTCTTGGTGTCTCTCCTTCACCAAAACCCAAAGACGTGGAGAGGAGAAGATCACTTCAAGAGTAAGTGTGTGTCAAATGACTTCAAATCCTCTTCTATTTATGCTAAAATGTGGAGGTTGAATAGACTTGACGGTTGGGCTTTTGAGCCTACTCAAGTTGCTGGCCGACTTGACAATTTATCTTATAACACAAATAAATTCATAACTTCATAAATACTTATCGGAAGCGGATGATCTTTAGATCAATCATATACCTCTCAATGAGAGGGATCCAATAAAAAAATCAGCTGCCATAAATAAGATGACCCACATGGAGTTTGGCCCTAGTTTCCAATTTTAACACTCCCTCTCAACTAGGGAGAACTCCATCCACTGATCCATATATCCGACTATACTATCTTTGCCATCAATGCCCTGCACTACTCTGCTCAGCTCAGCTTTGCTCAGCTCAGCTCTGCTGAACCATGAAGAAGAAGAATTGACCGAGAATGTGCCATACCATTCTCCACTGACCCGAAGTCAGTCTCAGAGTGTGTACTACTGGTCCCAGACCAGTCCTCAACCGACCCGAAGTCAGTGTCATAGTATGTACCACTCTCACTGGTCCTAGACCAGTCCTCTACCCACCTGAAGTCAGCGTCATAGTGCATACCACTCTCACTGGTCCCAGACCAGTATCATTGATCCTAGATCAATGAAGGTCATCCTAGCATAGGGAGTACGATATATATAACGATGCGTCCATCGGTACTACTATGGTCCCTATCCTCATTTCCCTGCTCATTGATCAGATGAGAGGTACTTCCTATGAGTCTCGAACTGCATGGGTAGGATGCCTCGATAGGAGAACTAATCATCCTGTCCACAGGAGAGCGAATCATCCTATCCCACAAGAGAGCGAATCCTCTTGTCCACAGGAGAGCGAATGATCCTGTCCACAGGAGAGCGAACCATCCTCTCCCACAAGAGAGCGAATCATCTTGTCCATAGGAGAGCGAATCATCCTGTCCCACAAGAGAGCGAATCATCTTGTCCACAGGAGAGCGAATCATCCTATCCAGTGGATGCCACGGAGAACTAATCATCCTGGCCCACAGGAGAACTAATCATCATGTTCAGCGCGCACCACCAGGGGAGGGTGAGTCACCCTGTGGTCGTATGTTGCTCCAATAAGAATCCCAAGCCCCTAGAGCTCCCAAAGCTCAATGTATGCAACATGCAGGACCCTTTTACAAGGGTCTCTCGACGACTCCAAATCGTTTTGGAAAATCATAGATTTGATCTTTCCCCGGGGCTTTGTCAAAATGTCTGCGACCTGTACATCAGTCTCAATGCAATGGAGCCTCCTTGCTCATTGACTTACCATATCCCAGATAAGGCAGTATCTGATGTCTATCTGCTGGAGAAATCATCGAATACGGGATTCCTCAATAATCGAATCCCACCTCTGGGTGTCGCAAAGAATCACAGTGGTGTGTACAATCAGCTCACTTAAGAGCTTCTGCAACCATGCAGCTTCACACGAGATCATACTCGTAGCTATGTATTCGATCTCAATGGTTCTTATAGCAACCGACTTCTGTTTCCTGCTTATCCATGATATTGAAGCAGAATCCAAAGAGAACCAGCACTGAGAAGTGCTCTAGTGATCCTCCACACTGCCTGCCCAGTCAGTGTTTGAATAATCATGCAGTTTCATATTTCTGATAGTGTATCTCAATCCATGAGAGATAGTGCCCCGAAGATATCTCAGAAAATTTTGGGTACCAATCCAATGAGGCTCAACCAAATATGAGCTCACCATGCTAACTACAAAACATATGTTTGGACGGAAGTTCACCAAGAACATCAACGCATATGAGGTTATGAGACTCAGAGGCATTTCCCAAATTTGGTCCGACATCATCACCATATAACTTCTGAAAGTTAAGATCCTCGAGGTAGTCACGGGCTTGCAGTTCACCATTCCACATCCGGAATCCAACTCCCTCTTACTTCTGCAAGTGAGAGGGTCTGCACCTGTTTGAAATAGGTCATCCTCAGAAGGTGCTGGTATGAGAGGTCTATCATCCACAACCTTCAAACAATGGTTTGAATCAGCTTCACTCTCAGCTTCATCTGACAGTTATCAATCCTCTCATACTATGCCCAGGGAATTTTCTTCAAGCCATAGAGGGCTTTCTTCCACCTGCATACGTGAGATTCCTGATCATGAATCTCAAACCCCTCAGATTGTTCCAAACCTCTGGACCTGCTACATGAGGGGATTGGTCCCCTTGTAAGATTTTCCTTCGGTACATCTCAGACATGTACTTTCATGCTCTTTTTGAATTCAAGGATCCCTGCCACCATCTGACTCATAGACCTCCGGTGCTGTGTGTCAATGGACATGGTCCCCAGTGGACTTCCTGCAACTTGATACAACCCTGAACTCACAAACATATTTGAAAATTCTATTTTCAAACACGTACCTTTTCATCGATAAGTGCCACCCTGAAACCTTTGACTTCCATTGCCGAAATGGACACCAGGTTCTTCTTGTGATCAGGTACATAAAAGAGATTTAGTAAGTGAATCGAGTTATCCTCATTCAATTGAGGGGTAACCTTTCCGGGATAGGTGGCATCGGCTCCAAGTATAATCCCACGATTGTTTCCGTCTCTACCAAGTTAGAGAATCACGGTTGGACTGTGGCTTGAACAGCAGATCTAGTCTCCTTCTTACCAGCGTATCAGGGCCTCCTTATTACTGCGTATAGGGTTGTTGATCAGTCCTTCATTTACTGTGGATAAGGTCTCTTCATAACAGCGGATAAGGCCTCTTCCTTTCCTGTATATTCGTGCCTCCTTTGCAGCATAAAACCCTTGTTGACTGTGGCCTAGGGCATCCTCAAATGTTGCAGCTAGGGCACCCTTAAATGTGGCTAAGTCTCTCCTTTTGGATTGTGTATGAGAGCCTTCAAATTACTGCATCTTACTCTCCTTTAGAACTACTTATGGGAGCCTTCTAGGACAGCGGATTAGGGCATTCAATCTGAGCCTAGAATCTTTCCTTTACTACGGCTAGGATCCTCTCCCTTCAATTGCGTCCTGATGTCTCCTCCATAACTGTACTTTAAGGCTGCGTATAATGCCTTCACCTTCATTGCGTTTAGGGAATCATCTGTTTGGCCAGCGTATTCTCTTGGTGTCTCTCCTTCACCAAAAGCCAACGACATGGAGAGGAGAGATCACTTCAAGAGTAAGTGTGTGTCAAATGACTTCAAATCCTCTTCTATTTATACTAAAACGTGGAGGTTGAATAGACATGACAGTTGGGCTTCTAAGCCTACTCAAGTTGCTGGCTGACTTGACAATTTATTTTATAACACAAATAAATTCATAACTTCATAAATACTTATCGGAATCGGATGATCTTTAGATCAACCCTACACCTCTCAATGAGAGGGATCCAATAAAAAAATCAGCTGCCATAAATAAGATGACCCACATGTAGTTTGGCCCTAGTTGCCAATTTTAACAACTTTGTAAATAACTTGTTAATTAATCAAAACAAGTAGGAAGGAATAAATCAGAAAGTACATGAAGGGTTTCTAACAGTTAGACTTAGAAATTCCAACATTTTGTGATCTATGTTTATGTTCTATTTGCAATTTACTTTAACGTTGATGTGATTGCTAATCTGGAAAAGACTGTGAAAATTGAAATAAATTGCTCTAAGCATAGAACATACCTAAAATCGACATCAAAGCAAAGAACAATATAGCCCTATGAAAAACTAACATGGGATTGGAGCTGGGCTGAAGAAAAGTCACGAAGATCACCCCTATGATGACACCGTTGATGGATGCAAGGAGAGGATGGTGGAGACCTAAAAGAATTCTAGGTTTTGAAGATAACCTTAGGCAATTTGTTTATTAGGTTTTGATGGATATTATGAGGCTAGGGTTTGAGACAAACCATGGTTTATGGAAAATATTTGAGATATGAAACCTAGCTCAAGCACTTGTGATAGATTTGATGAAGCCTTAGATGGGATAGTCTCTAGTAGGCCTGGTTGTTGATAAACTTGATCAAAATAGGGAAGGCAACATTGTTATATGGACAATGGATAGTGATGGCTCTTGAAGGTTGGTTCAAGAGAGAGATGATCACCTCTCATTGAAGATAAGTTCTTTCTGATTTATGATGCTTCTCTATATCCTTACTTTTGTTTAGACTTGTAGATTTGATTATTGTTTTGATCATTACTTATACTTCCTGCATGTATATTTGAGTATTTGGATGTTTCTAACCTCCTTGATGAGATGTAACAAGTGCATCCTTCTTAAGGATCACGGCTAGTGCAGGAAGAGGCATTTGATGAAAATGTGACAAAGCGCTACAAGTTTCCTATGTAAAATAATAAGATGCACAAGTATTTGAATACTACAAGGTATGCATGGTATATTGTTTCAATGTTATGTTTCAACTGTAATATTGGATGGCAAGGTAAGCCCTAAGGTATGATGAGAATGTCTTATTCTCAAATGGTTCATGCATGCATATGAAAATGATTTGGATTCATGGTTCTTATGATGAAATGGTGCACTTGATATTGAACAAGTATCTTACCTTCCAGACATAATGAATTTCTTGATTCCATGAAGCTAAATGGAAATATTGATCTTTAATATATTGGTATACTTTATGTTTAGCTAACATCTATCATTTTGGATATCTTGATCCCGTGAAGAAGGCTCGCTCCTTGATTTTAATAGATGGTAACTTATGCTACTGATATTGTTTGTGAAAAGCTTGATAGCCATGATAATAGAAGTGTAACAATGAGACTGATATTCATGATCTTTTGTTGACCATGGTTATGCTTTGATGTGCTTAGTAATTATGGCATATGATAAAATTGAATGCCCTAACTTTATGGATTGAGTTATGTGACAAAGAAGCAATGCTTATGATCATGATTCTTGAAGTATACTCCTATTAGCTCTTTGACAATTACCCTTGATAAGATATTGATGTCATGATGCAATGGTGAAGTAGTTGATGCTAACATATATGACCATGATGAATATATGAATATAGTCTGACTTTAGGATCTAACAGATCTGTTGATGCATGATAGCATTATAGACAAGTTGATGGCATGAATGAAGATGATTGAAGTGGATTCCCATTCAGAGGGAGAACCTCTCCATAAGATCCCTTCTCCTATTATCATTTGCATTATATACTCTTTATTGTTTAAGTATGATTTATGGGCATAAATAGACAAATATCTGACATGGTTGATCTGCAGCAAAATTCTGATCTGAGGAGAGAGAGTTTTCTCTTACTCTAAGCCCCAGTTGCACAGAAGAAAGCCTAGAGGTGCGACTGTAGCCTCCCAGCCACACGGAAGCAAGCTCAAGGGTGTGACCGAGGCACTGAGATAGTTCTAGGTAGATCCGACCACAGTCACTCACTTACAATGCTTTAGATGTAACCGCACAAAGGAAGGACAATGGGTGCAACTATGCCTGCAGGACAAAAATGAAGTTTGTCCACGAAATCAGATGTTCACCTTAAGGATGTCACTCCTACAAACATGAAGCAGACAACAAAAAGATCTGTGAGTAGGGAAGTTTAAATGTTTACTATAATATGGATGTGTAGACTGGACTTGTGTTTGCAAGTGACCGAGATATGATGTGTCATTATGCTTGAAGTTTGGGTTGCAATAGTTTGACATGATTTGGCTGATTGATGTAGATGAGCAGTGTTTGGAGTTTTGAAATGATGTTTACTTAGAACTTTGACTTGATCTTGGGATATGTCCTCGACTATAGATCTCACTATGATAGCGAATTTGGGATTTGACCTGTTGACAAATGATTTGATTTGACCACTGATGGTTTGCCTTGATGACAATGCTATGAAGGCGTAGTAACTTTCAGTGACTAATATTGGTATTTGATAATGCTGTTGTATTGGCCTTCTCATTCTTAGCACATTGATTGAAGTATTGACAGTTGTGATTTAGTGTGAAGTTATCTCTCAATGAATGGATGGAAACTGCATGACTTATCCTTGGTGTCTGCATTTGCATCTAATGACATAAATGACTTATATTATGATCATGAGTATGACTTGATGAAATTTGGATTGATACTGTTTGATAAATGAAAACTTGTTGGCATGATAGTAGATGAAGTCATGACTTGACGAGAGCTCTACCTGTCACCTAATCTAAATAATTTGTTACAGCGATATTGATGAGATTGATATTAGTCTTGATCTAGCATCTAAACATTGACAAGCTGACTTAGTTGATTCGATTGTACATTATTGATTTATGTGAGGCTGATGTAGAAAGATTTGTATGAAGCAAGCTACCCGATCTAGATATGTCCGCATTGACACTTATCTGGTGAAGTCAGGATGATGTGTTGATCCAAACCTCTACTTCAGAAGTGTTCGAAGGTATGACTTTGATTTTGGTTTTGGTTTTATATACTGATGGTCTACTATTGATAGGTAATGAGCCTTAGATGAATTAAGTAAGAGGGAGATGGCTTCTGAAGCTCGAAATAATGAATCATGGCATGGTGAATCGATTTCTAAAGTTGGGAAAAGATAATCTATATTGCAAAGCTATTAAAGAAGTGGAAATGCAAATCCTTGGACACTCCGATTGAATTTCAAGATGTTGTGAAGAGATATTGCTGAACTCAACTTGGCAATCGACAGTTGATTGAAGCATTGATGTTCTGTTTTGAACATTTTGTGAAATTTTCTAACCCGAAATTCTACTGCAGTAACTGATTTATTTCACCTACTTATTTCTCACAATAAGTTATTTACGAAGTCCCTTCAGCAAACACTAAAATAAATTCTACTGCAGTTATCACATAATTTCATAAAAAAAATAACAAGCACAAGAACCAATCACATTAACACAGTTGTTTTTGGACAATTGCCCCGGGAAAAACCCAATGTGGGAAAACCGGTGGAACAGATGAGGGTTTTATTAATCTTTAGCAACAATCGTTTTTACAAAGAATGATTTTACAGAGAAATTGAGACACTACTGAGAGAAAACACCTAAGACAAGGTTCATCCATTTCCTGCAAATTTCTGACACCCTGGAGACCCTTCTCCCAGCTCTGCGTCACTTTTGTGTCACTCAGTGTGGTTCTACATCCCTCTGTGTCAGCCTGCGTGAAGACTGCATCTTCTCTCTGCGTTGTCTTTCAATACCTTTGTGTGACCTCCTCCTCAATCACTGACTACTACCGATGCCCTCCACTTCCTCCACCCTGCAACTCTCCCTCTAAAATCGATCTCCTTCTCTTTGAGAATCGATTTTGCTTGGGATAATGAGTATCCGCTGGTGTGTCTCCAAATGATCCTCAAGTCTTCTCTTATACTTTTCCTGTTGATGAATCAATAGCTGAGATTAAGTCTCTAATCAGCAGTTAAGATTAAAACAGACTTGATCCTAGTCCCTTAGAAGTTTCTCACCCTTATATTTATTAATACCCATTAATATCTTTATTTTCCTAAGTTTAGACTTACGAACCCATTAAAAATATTAATTATTTTTAAAACTCCTCATTCAGGTGGAATTTCTCCAAACGATTTCTGGGTCTTGGAGATATCATGTATTCTAGCCCTTCCACAAAAGTTTGGAGCTAGAGCACATCCGATGCTACCCAAAATCAACACATTTTTTCATCTATATATACATGATGTGCATAGAACCTAAGTGAATTCATGATTGAGCCACTTCACAGAAATTGAGTTGTCGCCAAGCACCCTTCAAGATACTTGCATGGGATGATATATTTTTGGTTTGAGATATTCTTCCTGTGATATGTGACTACTCGGATGTACTGATGATGATTAGGATCGTTATTTTTTATATGAGCACATTTGGATGTTGCTTGAGTATGAAATTTGCCATGATATCTTGGATGAGAGGTTCGTAGCACGACCAAGGTTGAGTACGATGTTGCTAACATTTGCTAGTTGTGAGGCAGGATGAAGAAGCTCCTTACAGAGTCATCTAAGCAGGATCTGGATATGACATGAATACGTTATGATGAAAAAAAGTGGGAACCGATTGGCAGAGAACCCGCATATAGTTGGGACTGACTCACCTTCATATATTGAGACAGTGTTGTTGTACGAGACAAGCTCAGGCTTGTGGTTGGCACCTCTTTAAGAGGGAGGCTGACTATGGTATCCTTTTTATGATATATATGATTATTTATGTTCTAATATGATATTTGATTTGATGACCTGTATGAACAGGAGACCACTACTATTGCTACATGATGTTCAAGCCGATACCAGATATGAGTATGATGAGAGCATCGTTGATCGAGGACACTAAGCCAACTCTTCCCCCTGTCTGAGCTCTCAGGGTGTGGAATTGAGATGGAGGGCTCCTGGAGTTGAGGGAACTCTGGACAATAGGGTATCACCCCTATGTGTTACGCATAGGGTTGGAGATACTGCTAACCTATCTCCGAAGATAGGGTCGGAGATGTTGCTCCCTTATCTGGTCTATGCAGAGTATACCCCAGTTGGCATCATACCCACAAGTTGGGCTTGTTGGGAATACTGCTCCCTGTTTGGCCAATGGGTTGAGAGTGTACTTGGGGTGTACAACTCAAGTTGATTATGATGCAGGTGTTCTACCGCATGACTGCCTAGAGTCATCGATGTGAAGATCAGCTGGCAATAGGATTGGGTTGAGATTTTCTCCCCTATGCAGTTCCAAGTTGAGAATGAGCTCCCCAATGTGATTCCAGGGTTGAGATGTGCTCCCCTATGTGTTTGGATATCCTATTGCTCGATATGGGGTCATAGTAGTAGCTCCCCCATGATATTTCGAGTTGAGATTGAGCTCCCCGATGTGGTTCTAGGTTGAGATGTGCTCCCTTGATTGTATGCTCTCCGATGGTGATACAGATCACAAATTTAGCTCTCCGTCAATATCCCCAGGTAGTAGCCCGCTGGTAGAGATTCTGGGTAGTAGCCCGATGGACAGAGGGTGGTAGATTGAGCTCCCCTTTGATGTCAAAATTCTTCTTCTTTTAGATTCGAGGATATTCAACATATGAGCAGAGACAATCAAGAGATAAGCAAAAATGAGCAAGAGATGAATTGAGATGATCAATGAAGATATGAAATGATGAAATACTTGAGATTGGATATGATTTGATGACAGAATACACATGACACGATGCAAGTGGAATTCTCCCTATTTGAGAGGGAGTGTTGATATATGCAATTGCGGTCAAATTCCACTTTGGACAGCTTACCTAATGGAGATAATGACTGCATTGAATTCCTCTTTTCGAGAGGACCAAAATCGAACTAAAGATCACTCAAATCGGATAAGGGAAAGTGTACTTATGAAGAAAAGTCCACATGTGCATATTTGATAAGGTTGGCTCTAAAGCAAAGTAGACCACCTTGAAAGGCTATTAAAGATGAGACACTCTTGTATCTTGGTTTTTGGCTCACATAGGTCTGAGGCTCGTCCACGGAGGAATAGGTTCAAATTGCAAGGTCTGAAGCTCGCATCTCTGATTTAGGGTTCTGGGCCTCAGTGGCAGGCACAAGTTACAACACAGGAAGAAGTCAACCGCAGTCGCTCGCACAAAAGCTCATATGCGCGACTAGAGCCTTCCAGTCGCACGAACAACTCTCCATCCATGTGACTGGGAGTTAGGGTTTCCGCAGTCTAGATCTGACCCCAATTGCTCGCATGCTAAGCTTAAGGGAGCAACTGGGAAACTATAGTCTCTTCCATGACTCCTCTGTGCAACCAGGACCTAGAAGATGAAATTTCAATCTTCCGAAGATTTCGCTCAGTGACCGCAGTGTTCGGCAATTGACCATAGACAGTGACAGTTCATTACAGGTTTCTAAATTAGGGTTTTGAGTATAAGCATTGTTGGGTTCATTCCATGGATTTTGTAGTTGTTTTTTTGAATAGTTGCATAGATGAAGATATGGATCATTGTACTCTCTTTTGTTGAATCCTTTGATGGCGATCTAATAAGAAGAATTTGAAAGGTTTTCCCCATAGTGGGTTTTGCCCTGGTCTCCGACCAACCCTGATGTCTCTATGTGTGAATTCTTTTCTTCTATTGTTTCTTTATGTTCCGTTGCATTGATGATGATGATTTTGTTTTTTCTACATAGTTGCATATGCTACTGAATAATGATGTAAATATGAATGATGTTATAATGTTATGGGGTGAACTTAATGTGCTAATGAAGAAATGCAATTATCAAAGCAAAGAACAATATAGACCTATGAAAAACTAATAGTTTGCTTTCCTGACAGCACAAGAGGGGGTTGAGGGTGCAGTTCCAATAACTTTGCATAGAGCTATGGGTCAAACACTTGCCATTGTACAAGATGACTTAATGAGAAGGTCAAGAGGATGGTTGACTCTCCTCATACCTACTATGAGGTAACCAAATATCTACAAGAACTTGTCCTCGGTCTGAAAAATAGGGTAGAGCACTATACATGAGAGAATCCATTTTTTGATGAATTTAGTGTGGAGAATGAGATTGATAATTTCCTAATCATATGATTGTACCTAAAGAATAAATGTTACTTGGTAATTGAAGAAACAGAGGCATTAGTTTCGATTCATGTAAATGGAGGTAATGGCATGCTAAGTGAAGAAATGTCTCACGAGCAAGTTATTCTTGAGGTTAATCTTCTAGCTGTGAGACAAATTGAAAGAGAGTTGCATTTAAGAGCCATTGGTGGCATCATTGTGGTCAACTTCATCAATATGAATGAGGGGCATAAAAGGATGTTGTGTGAAGAAGTTAAAAACTATGTTGAGGAAGATCAATCTCACATCACATTTTCTAGTTGTTTGAACTTTGAACATGGGCTGATGGAAATGACAAGGCAACAGGCTTGCCCAAATCCATCTACAATTAGAAGTACCGAAGGAGAAGCACGGAAATATTTTTCACAGAAGTGGGTTGCATATGTGCAAAAATAGACCTTTCATCACCTGAACATGCAATTGCTTGAGGACAAGCAATGTTGGGAAGGGGGGATTGTAATGTCCTCTTCTAATTAAATTTCCCAAGGGAGGAGGAAGTAGCCTATCTAACCCCATAGACTATAGTCATTTGCAAAGGGGGAAACATATTATTTAATGTCATTGGGGTAACATTAGATAATTCGGGGTAAATGGAGGAAAACATGCAATAAAAGGCAAATTTGGGCCAAATGGAAGGAAAATTGTTAGCAAGTCAAATTCAAATAAGGAGAGAAGACCACAAAGGAAATCTATGAAAAGGAGAGAAGAGATTCATTTTGATCATCATGGATTGTGGAACTTTCTGGTTTTTGAGCTGAGGCTCTTGGAGGGTTTTGAGCCACCTTTCTCTATGATTGGTTTCGGTGGTGAAAAATTCCACCCTAGCCAATCCCTTCTCTCTAATCTATTTAACATAATCTTTGAGACAACATTCATCTATTTGTGGCAATAAGGGTTACTAAAGGAATAATTCTATGACAGCTAGGCCCTGTGACATTTTTTTTGGGCAACGAATTATCATTTAGATATCATCTGAGGTAGTGGCCCATTTACAACTACTCATCTATGGCATCACAGGAATTCTGAGACTCATTTGGACAACATGTCATCCCAAAGGATCCCCCTATGACAGTGAGGTCTTGAAAAAACCCTGATGTGGTTGGGAGCTACCCCCGAAGGGTTCTTTATTGCAGCAGCTCAGCCTAAAGGTCAAATCTGAGATAGCAAATTCACTTCTGAAATTCGGTTTAGGGCAACAGATCTATCTAAGGTGACAAGTATGGCAGCAACCCATCCTGATGTCTGGTCTAGACAGCGAAGGACTATTTGGGACAGCATGGGCTGGTTCAAGGTTTTGTTGGAGTAGCAACTCAACTTTGTAACATTCTCTAAGGAAATTTGAGGCAGTGCATTAAGTCTAGGGCTTGATCTGGATAGTGGATCACCCCTATGAAATCATCAAGTAGGTCCATGGCATCGAGAGGACTCTGGGGTTTGTTTGTAGCATCAAAACATCTCTGTGACATGAATTGTAGCAAACGAAGTTTGGCTGATTGGATTATGGCAGCAAAGAGGCAGTGAAATCTGGCTGATTACTGAGGCCAGTTATAAGGTCAGACCAAGAGTATTAGGAAAGAAGGTTTCGTTGATGCAATAGCAATTGTTGTGAATATAAACTTTAGTGTGAAATTGGAAGGACTGTACATTTATAACCCATTATATATTGTTGGATTGGCTTCATGTGTATGAGCTGTTGGTGGAATTAAATATTGGTTACATGTCTATTGCATCCAATATTGTCTTTGTTTGCTAACATTGAGGTTGGTTATAAGGCCAGGCCAAGAGTATTAGGAAAGGTGGTTTTGCTGATGCAATAGCAATAGTTGTGAATCTAGACTTTAGTGTGAAATTGGAAGGACTGTGGGTTTATAACCCATTATGTAATGTTGGATTGGCTTCATGTGTATGAGTTGTTGGTGGAATTAAATATTGGTTACATGTTTATTGCATTCAATATTGTCTTTGTTAAAATTGAAAGAATATTGTGATACTAATTAGAATACAAATCTTGTCATGTGCCCTTTTCAATCCTAAGAGTAATTTTCCCCCAAGGGATATTATAGTGGTATTAGAGTTGGCTCACCTACCAGCCTAGAGAGTTTACTTGAGAAATGTTGCAATAGGAATTAGTTTCCTCATTGGGAATGGAGTATGCAAATTTATGGCAAAAATTTGAAGATCATAATAAGAAAGTGACAAAAACAATAGATCAGGGTGGAGCAAGGGCAAAGACACACCCAGGTTATTCTACATTAGTAGCGCCTTCTAACAAGGATTGTACGGATGCCCCAATAAATCAAGGGATGCCAAAATGGAACAGCTAGGTGCCAAGACCTTTGAATAGCTAGCAATCACATGCCTGTCTCCAAGTTTGATTCCAGCAGATCTCAGTAGCAAGGAGTTGATGCCTATCATTGGCAATCAACTTGTGGGGCCTTCTGTAGAAGACTGTATCCCTATCCAATCTCGGCCAAAAGAGTTGCAAAACATTCTAGAAGGTGCTTTTGAAGAATACTCAATCCTACTTGATAAAGGGCTATATCAGATGCTTCAAAGATCATGCATTCAAGACATGAGTCCTATTCAACCCTTGCCAAATGAGTTTCAACAATGATCTAGGGGTTTTATGTGGAAGATGTGAGCCCTAAAGAGTTCAAGCATACATCTAGGAGTCAAAAGTTGATTCTCAAGTTGGAAATGAACGCCAAGGCTAAATTCAAAGAGAAGGAAAGAATTGCAAATGAGAAAAGGTTAAAGCTATCTGGAGAACAGGCACAATGCCTACTGGTGGATATCACTGGTGGTTCTGTAATGTCTAAGCAGCACCCACAAGCTATAACATCACCCAACAAGAAATCGGAAATGGAAGATGAACATGAAATCAAAGTTAGTTTAAGACCAAGGCCAACCAATAATGCAACAAGGCATAAGGATATCATAGAATGCTTTACCCCATTCACAATTGTGCACCATAGAGGAAGTATTCTGAATGGGCTTACTTTCCCTTTTGATAGCTATAAAAACATTTGTGTGAGAGTTGTAACCTGCACCTCAGAAGATGAAAATAGCATAGAGTTTAGAGGTAACTCTAATTTGATCTACGCAAAACTAGAGGCTCAACAACTTTACCTCTTGGGAAATGCATCAGCCCTTGCTGATGAAGTAATACCACTTTATGTCTCAAAGGTTCTAGGACAACAAACTGAAAAAACAAGGAGGCACATGCAAGACAACAGCAACAAAGCAGCTTGCATCTCTCCCTGTAAAACTACATGATTGGAGTCACCATCTTAAACAGGTAGCAAACAGACTAAGAGATCATTTTTGTTAACAACATTTCCCTGGCTTTATATATTCTAGAGAAGGAACTTTGCAACCGACTGGAAATACATACCTAAATGGAAAGAATGAGGATTTTATTTTGGAATGTAGATGCAATGCCCTCTTCATGTTTCCAGGTATTATTCACGGAATTGAATGAGCTTGCATAGCTTGTTGCAATTGTGTCGGTTCGAAGAGACAAGGTGGTAAAGCAAGTGTTTACAAGGCTGAGAGAGACAATCATAACTTGGTTATCAAATGATCATGACTTCTGGAAAGTGATTGAGAACGATTTAGCATCCCTAAGTCAATTTGGATTACAGCAGTTTATCTTGGATATGCACTTTGTATGTCAGATTGCAAAGTTTGGGTGTTATTGCTATCAATTCAATTACTGCAAGAGAAATAGACCTTAACAGTTCATATCCAGAAGATGGTATGCCTCTTGCTGGAAGTTCCTAGCCGCCATCCTTCCCTGGTCCATGCACTTTGCAGGCTACTCTTGTTTGTTAAACGTACTTTTGGCTAATCATGCATCTGATCCAGCTGAAGCAGGAAGGTTAAAGTCTCTTTCATTAGCAGCGGAAAAGGAAAACAAAAATCAAAGGTCATGAACTGCTCAGATTGTTGAAACAGACTTGTGGGTTGACAAATGCAAACCCAGGACACTAATAGAGCTTGCTGCCAATAAGAAAAAAAGTGCCCCACAGTACAAGTTTAGAGTATAGCTACCTTGTGAAAGGAAGTGAAAGTGCCTTAGATGACATTAGATGGAGACATAGACCCACGTTATGCTTGTCAGTGTTTTATATAAAATTTAACATATCTGTAATTAGTAAGTAAATAGGCAAAGGGCATGATCAAAGATCATGCCTATTCACCAAGAGGCACCCAACGCTGTATGTAAAGCCAGCGCCTCCCACAATTGTAAACATCAATAATTCATTCATTCAAGTATTAATAAAATTATGTCTTCTGTCAATCACTGAGCATGTTTGCCCGAGGTGGTATTAGAGCGAGTTCGCTCCTCGACTTTGTTGTTTTTCGACCGGCTGCCATCGGTTCCCTCCCGTTGCCGCTGTCCCCGTATTCTCTACCGTGTTGACCCTCCACCTCACCACATCCCTATATCCCTGCTCGTATTCCCTGTTACTGTTGCATTCTTCTAAACCGACCACACTTCCAAGATACGTACCCAATTTCATTGTTGCTCCACCGTTTTGCACGCACAGCTGCCACTGAACAAGCTTGGTCGATTCAAGACGTGGGTCAGCAAGTCAACACGTGGGTTGTCTAGGCACGGGCTTCCAGTCTCCATCAAATCGAGTCACGGGTTTTTTTTTTGGATAAATATATAAGTTATATATATATATTA
>APFE030097196.1:0-22846 GCA_000404065.3 Pinus taeda
TCAATTCTGCCATTTCAATTCCACAAGCGTAGATTAGACATTTCCTGCTTTCATTTCAATTCTGCAATTTCATTTCAGGAAAAGTAGATTAGTCATTTCCTGCTTTCATTTCAATTCTACAATTTCATTTCAGCAAGCGTAGCTTAGACATTTCCTGCTTTCAATTCAATTCTGCAATTTTCATTTCAGCAAGGTTTATTTTAGTTAGTTGCAATTTGTTGTTCAATCCATTTTAGTTTTTGCAGGTACAAGCAGAAAAAGAAACACAAAAATCCCCCAAAAAAGAGATTTCCTTTCATGCCTCGTAGGAATAGAGACAATTCAGGAAAATTCCTACCCAACACCCCCAACACATCATTGAGTCACCCTTCTCTCTTATTTGGTGGCAGTGATCCAAAAGATCATATAGGTGAACCTCTAGAGATATACGAAGATCCTATAACAGAAGAAGAGCAAGAAACCATTCCTCCTGAGACCATGGTTGAAAACAGAAACGTTAGAGAGAATGGGGAAAGAATAGAAGGTGCCTTTCCTATTTGGGAGACCAATGGGGACACAAAAATGAAAAACATAAGACCTTTAGCCTTACCTCACTTCCGTGGACTGACTATTGAAGATCCTGATACTTTCTTGTTTGAAGTTGTTGTTCTCTGTCGAACCTATGACTATGCAGAAGACGAGTAGAAGTTGAAACTGTTTCCTTCTGTCCTCAAGGATGCAGCCTTGTGCTGGTTCATGGGGTTACCTAGAAACAGTATCACAACTTGGGCTCAAATGCAGCAAGCCTTTAATAACAAATACCAAGACTATTGCAGGTCAAAGGAAACCAAGGAAGAGATCTTCCAAATGACCATGGGTAGTGATGAATCTTTGGAAGACTATGAAGAGAGGTTTCAACTACGTTATAAAAGGGCCAGGTGTGCACTTGACCCTGAATCCCTGGAGTTAGTTCTACTGAGAGGAGGCCCTGAAGACCTTCTAGATAACCTCCTTTTGTTGGCTAGGGGAGACATCTACCAACTACCTTATGATGACATAAAGCCTGTGTTTAGAAATCATTCTAGGTCAGCTAGGAAGAGAGGTAGGGGAAGTCAACCAATAGCCAATACATCCTCATCCATCTCATCCCTTAGAAACGAACTTGAGAATCGACTGGAATATTTAAAGAGCGAGGTGAGGTAGACTCTTGCCATATAAATGGATACCTTGCATATCACAAGCAAACAAGAGGAAGTTGAGAGAGCTTTGGCCATCTTTTGTCCTAGGTGCATGAGAAAGAATCCTAGGAATGGATGTCCACTACACTCTATAGAAGTTTGTGTAGTCTGTGAACAAAACCATCCTATGAATCAGTGCCCTTCCTTACACGGAATCAAAGCTGCATATCAAGGGGCTGAAGGAGCCACTTAACCATTCTATTTCATGAACCAAAGGAGGCCACATGGACCCAGACCTTACTAGTAGGGAATGCAAGTGACCTCCCAGAGCTATTACCACCCCAATCAAACCAATTCCATGCTTTCTTAGGGTCCCCCTGCTTAGCCTTCCTGGTCCACACCCCCTCCTTGGTCATATCCTCCTCAATACCAGGCTCTGCCAGTTTCTCACTCGTTTCACTCTTATGCTCAACCATAACCTTAGTGGAATGCACCTCATCAAGTGTGGAGGCCCCAGTATCACTCTCCTCCCAGTCTTTCACCTCCACCACCTGATCAACCACAACCATTACCTCCTGCTCCTCCAAGACAAGCCCAAATACCTGCTTAACCAAACCTGAACCCCAACAATCGACAGGCCTAGTAGGTATATAGTGGGGGAACATCATGCCCAACCTATGCTGTGGAGATTCAGGAGATTAACCTATGATTTGGGAAGGTTCTCCCAGATAGCCAACCTCCTCCTCCTAGGGAGGTTGAGGAAGAAAATCAATAAAGTGAACCCGACATCATTCCACCCTTTCCTGAGAGACTAACTAGAACCACACAACCGACCTTAGAAGAAACTGAACTTATGGGAGAACTGAAATAGTTATGTGTAAAAATACCACTTCTCCAAGCCATAAAGGATGTGCCTATATACAACAAGATGATCAAGGAGAAGTGCTTCAAACACCCAGGCAGGCAAAAGAGAGATGCCCCAACTATCAATGTCATAGGAAAACTGTCTGACCTGATGTTGGGGTAGGTAATTTTCCCAAAATATCTCGACCTTGGGAGTCTTGTAGTCAATGTCCACATTAATGGCACCATAATCCCCCAAACCTTGATTGATCTAGGGGATGTTATTAATGTGATGACCAGGGACACTATCCTCAAACTCAACCATTAGGGTTCCCTAAGAAAGACCTCAACAATACTACAGTTGGCAGACCGCTCCACCATGACCCCTGAGGGGATTGTGGAAGATGTCATCATCTCTATTGATTCTCGGGAGTACCCTGCTAATTTCCTAGTTCTCCAACCAAAGGCAAAGATCACTGGGTACCCTCTCATCCTCGGAAAACCTTGGTTGGCTACTATAGATGCCTACATCAGTTGTTAAGCTGGGAACATGAAAATCAAGAATGGGCATATGTCCAAATAGTTAGTCCTTTATCCTCTTGCCCAACCTCTACTAGAACATGATTTACCTCTTTGGTTGGAGGAGGAAGACAAGGATGAAGTCTATTCCACACCATTGTATATAGTAGAAGCTACCATGGGGGGTCCACAAACCAGGGATGATCTTATCGAGAACTTCATTCAGAATCCACCCCCCAGTGTGTTGCCCTTAGAAGAGCTGGTGGAAGAAACCCAAGCTAATCCTTTAGTTGATCTCTGTGTGGCTGATCCGACCTCTCTCCGAGTTAAGAATGTGAAATTTGGCCCAGAGAAAACCTTGAAGATCAACTCATCCCTATCCACCTCTCAGGAGAAAGAACTGTGTAGCTTATTGAAGAATCATTTCGATGTTTTTGCTTGGAGTTATAAGGAGATGAAGGGAGCCCACCCTTCAGTCTGTATTTATCACATTTATATTAAAGAAGATTGTAAACTAGTCATGCAACCTCAAAGGAGGATGAATCCAACCCTTAAAGACATTGTCAAAGAAGAACTGCAAAAGTGCTGGATGCAAGATTCATCTACCCCATCTCTAACAGCGAATGGGTTTCTCCTTTGGTGCTAGTGCAAAAAGAAAAACGGGAAGTGGAGAATCTGTGTAGATTATCGGGAAATAAACAAGGCCACCAAGAAAGACCATTTCCCTTTTCCTTTCATAGATCAAGTGTTAGATGGCCTGGCAGGGAAGAAGTTATTCTCCTTCCTAGATGGGTTTAGTGGGTACAACCAAATCCAAATCAACTTAGTAGACCAAGATAAGACCACTTTCACTTGTCCATGGGGTACGTTTGCATACCGGGTCCTTCCTTTTGGGTTGTGCAATGCTCCCGCCACTTTCTAGAGGGCACTACTAAGCATATTTGGTGAACTGGTTCATGATTCAGTGGAGATATATATGGATGACTTTACCCCTTATGGTTCTAACTTCCAGGATGCTTTGACTAACTTAGGAAAATTTTTAGCCAAGTGTATTGAAATGAACCTATCCCTCAGTCCTGAAAAATGTGAATTCCTAATGACTAAAGGGACCGTGCTAGGTCATACAATTTCTCAGCAAGGATTACAGGTGGATCCCAACAATATTTCTATAATCCAAAGGGTCCCACCTCCTTAAAAGGTAAGAGATGTTCAAAGTTTTCTAGGCTTAGCAGGGTATTATAGAAGATTCATTAAGGATTTTAGTAAGCTAGCCTCTCCATTGTTTGGTATTTTGGGAAAAGATGCTGAGTTTATATGGACTGACAACTCTCAGGAGGCTTTGCATGCCTTGAAAGGTAAGCTGGTAACTATCCCAATCTTGAGAGGTCCAAATTGGGCCCTGCTTTTCCACATTCACACAGATGCCTCAAAAAAAGTGATAGGAGCAGCCTTAGGGTAAGTTGAAGAGAAACTGCCTTATGTCATATATTTTGTCAGTAAAAACTTGTCCAAGACAGAATTAAACTACACTATAACCAAAAAGGAGCTCCTAGCTGTAGTCCATTCCCTAAACAAGTTCAGATACTACATCACTAGCTATCAAACATTTGTACACACTGATCATGCTGCAATTAGGTATTTGATGAATAAACTAGATGTAAATGCTCGTATCATTAGATGGTTACTTATATTGCAGCAATTTGATTTGACTATTGTTGATAAGCCAGGTAAGGAAAATGTTGTTGCTGATTTTCTATCTAGACTAGATTTGCCTACAGGTGAAGAAGGAATGGTGGATGATCAAATGCCAGATGAACACTTATTTTCTATTTTAGTACTCTCTCCATGGCTTTCTGATATAGCAAATTACTTGGTTTTAGCACAGTTTCTGCCACATCTATCCTCAAAAGAGAAGAGCAAGATTGTGAGGAAAAGTGCCCCATTCACTTGGATTTGGGGAAATCTTTTTAAACTTGGCCTAGATCAGATTTTGAGGTGATGTGTCGGGGAGGAGGAAGTCTTTGAAATCCTCCTAATCTATCATGATGGGCCCTGTGGGGGCCACTTTGCAACAAAGAGGATTGCCTTCAAAATTTTGCAGGCAAGTTACTATTGGCCCACTCTTCATCAAGATGTTAGGAGATACATCAGCCAATGTGACCAATGTTAAAGGATGGGGAAACCGACTCCAAGGGATGAGATGCCCCTGCAACCTCAAGTGCCTTTTGAGCCATTTAAGAAGTGAGGCATGGACTTTGTGGGTCCTATCAACCCTCCTTCAAAACAGAAATCTTACATCAATGTGTGTACTGATTATCTGACAAAATGGGCAGAAACAAAGGTGATCAAGGTAGAAACAGAAGAAAAAGTAGCTGAGTTTTTTAGGGAAAATATCTTCTACAAGTTTGGCTACCCAAGAGAGTTAGTAACAGATCAAGGGAGTCAGTTTACCTCCAATTTGGTTGAAGACCTGCTCACACACCACAAGATTAAGCACAGAACTTTCACCCTTTATCATCCACAAGCAAATGGACAGGTGGAAGTCACCAATAAAGCTCTAGAAGGGATTTTAACTAAGGTAGTGAGCAGTAGCAGAAAAGATTGAGCAGATTGATTGGTGGAGGCCACCTGGGCCTATAACACCACCTGGAAAACCACCACAGGGTTTACACCCTATGAGCTGGTCTATGGGAAGAAGGATCTGCTGTCAATAGAATTTGAATATAACACATTAAGGATGGTAGCTCAGCTAGACCTAGATCTCAGCCATGCACAAAAGGAAATATTGCTTCAGCTAAATGGATTATATGAATAGAGAATGCAAGCTCTACTCCATTCAGAGGTAGTCCAACTTCAAAGAAAAATAATTCTAGCAAGGAGATTGGGAACTGTTGTGCAATTCAAGATATAAATATTTCAAGGGCAAATTGAGGACAAGATGGTTGGGACCATATAGAGTAGAAAAATGCAATGACAATGGTTCAGTCCTTATCTGGACCATAGATGAAGAATCCAACCCCATGCTCGTCAATCGACATAGATTGAAGATCTACAGAAAGCCCCTTTCAAGAGTTCATTGATAATTTGGGAAAAACAGTGCTGGTAGTGGAGTAGGTCCTTGTCTCCACTCCACCCATACCCTGAGAAAAAAAAAAGGACTAAAATATCCCTGGGTGAAAACCTCTTAGAAGCACCCAAGGCGGGCAGTGAGGGTGAAAACCTCCCGGAGGCACTCCAGCTGTGTCAAAAAGAAAAAGAGAGAGAAAAAAGAAAAAAACCTAACTTCTTTTGAATAAATTGCAGGTTGCAGGAGGGTTACAGAAGAGAAAAAGGACATGGACAGGCTGCATACACCCTTCATAGTCCATCCCTCCATCATTATTATCCTTTTCCATGCCTCAGTCTCATTTGTTTTGAAAATTATGCATCCTATAGGAAACTCTGTGTATTCTACAGAAGAATCCTGTAGAAACTACAAAAAGGCTAAAATCAAGTTTAGAAAAGAACCCGAGGGCTAGAAGTTTGTTTACAAGGCTTGTGTACCTCCCTACCACCATCCATTCGCCTAACTCTACATTCCACCTTTGTGCACTCACACTTCCAACTTGCATTTCTTTCCCTGCACAGACAAAATACAGAAATTCTTCTTCTTTCATTCTGTAAACACAAAAAAATGATTACAAATAAAGTAGCAACGTTCTTCTCCCTTATTCTTACTTGATACCTCCCAGCTGCTATTTCTTTCATTTAGAACCTTTGTCAGATGTTTTTTAAGCTTGCTCAAGCATCATCTTGAATTTCAGAAGGAGATCCAGCGAGAGGAAATCCCGTAGGATTCCTATAGTAGCTGATCCCTTTGAAAAGCAAACTCCAGAAACAGGATCAGCACAGCAAGATGTATGAAGCATGTAAGGAACGGATCTTGATTGAGAAATCATCATCATAAGCCAAAGGCCGAGCATGCAAAGCACCAACAACAACAACAATGAGGAAATCAAGTGCCAAAGTCCGAAGCATGCATAGCATAGTAGCTACTAAGCAGGTAAGTGGCTAAACCTATTCCTCGATTGCATGAATATTATTTCAAAACTACACGAATTATGTGAATAGTCACGATTAAGTGGAATCAGTGGCTAGCTAATTGGCCATCCTCGTCCAATTTACACACCCTCGTGGAATTCAATTGAGCCACGTCCAATTCAAGTTGTCGATCAGATATGCAGTCAACACGTGTGGCATGTCAACTCAGGAGGGAAACATTCGAAACTGGTAGTGGTGGCGGTGTATAATGGGAGTAAGGAAGGTGATGGCGGTCAGGCGACATGAACCATAATTAAACTAGCGGAGGACCAATGGTTTGGATGGGGATAATGTACCCATCTAGCCACCTCACCTCCTCACCGCGGATTATGCCAGCAGTTAAGTACAATGCGGTCTAAGCCTCCACCACCCTTTGTTTCATTTTCATTTACAAAGTCATCAACTACAGTACTCATCTACCACCTTTAGAACAACGAACCAAGTGTTTTCTGCTAGTTTTTCAAAACCCTCCCGCCTGTCGGGTTCTATAGGAGCACTAGTGCATTCTATAGGAGCAGGAACATCATCTATAGGAGGATTTCTACAGGAAGGACAGAGAGCAGCTCTACAGCAGAAAAAGTTGGAATTTTTGTCAAATTCGAGATGGGAATGAGGTAGGCTCAAAAGCCTGCTATGCATAGGACATGTCTAGATAAGGTGGTGGATTAAAAATAGAGTATTTGTTGAAGAAAAGAAAGGAAAGAGAAATTCAAAAGTATTCTATGTCCTTTCTGAGTTCTACATAGTCTCCCCCTTTCCTTCTCTGCATTCAAAATCTGCCTTTTTCTTCTCACATTCTGTTGTAAAAAAAAAAGAAAAAGGGGATGCAATCATAGAAATCAAACCTAGGAAGGAAACGAAATTGCAAGCATGTCTACTTTGTGAAAAACCATTATTTTATATAGTCCCTGTTCTGTCAAAGTATTGATTTCTTCCAAGAACCAAGAAGCAAATTTAGGTTGAGAATAATTTGAAGAAAGGGAAAATTGCAAATTGGTGTTCTGAAGAAGAAGCACATGTGAAATTCCTCCTACAGTTTCAGAAAAAAAAATACTAAGCTGTCCCTTTGTTTCTGATTTTGGAAATTGTTGTTTTCTTCCTCACCTGAGCACTTTCAAAAACCACTAAACACCATGCCAGGAGGTTTTATGAGAAATGAGCCTTTGAACTTCAACAAATTACATGAGCACCCCGAGGTGGTGGCCCTATTCACAAGGGCAAATTGGATGTCTTTCTTTGAAAGAATTCATGGATATGATGATGAGGTGACTGAAGAATTTTTATGTCCTTAAGACCCCATTCAAAAACACATGCTACAGTTAGCCTCAAGGGTCCAACACTAGAGCTTACACCTGATTTTATCAGCAAAATCACAGGTCTTCCACTTGGGCTCCCTTGCAGCAAGGAGGAAAAAATATTGGGATAGGTTGCTAAAAAGACATTTTTTATCTCGAGGATCATCCTGTAGAGGATAAAAATGGGGTCAGAAGGAAAAGCTTACCTCCTCCATGGAGTGAAGTCAGCTACCAGATAATGAAACATATCACTTGTGAAGGAAAGTTCAGTACCATTTATGGTTATCACTTCAGGTTATTGCATGAATTGAGATATGGGATGGACCTACCTACAATTAAGAAACTCAGTCTCCCATATTTCCTCCTCCAGTCTTTGATAGAATGTGACACCAAGTTGAATGCAGGGGTCCCAGACTAGTTGGCCCACCATGGCCTCATTAAAATATTGGTGGAAGATGCCCTACACACATACATCATCCCCATAGCTTGGGAAATTTTTAGGAATATATCTAGGGAAGATGACATCAAAACTTTAACTGGGGACATTAGCCCATCTGGCAGTGAGGAGGAGGAAGAGAAAGAGGAAATTGAGAAGGAAATTCATGAGGAGACACAAAATATTCAAACAAAGGAGGAACATGAAATAGAGGAGAAGCAAAAAGAAGAGAAGAAACTTGAAAAATCCACTATTGTACCTAAGGCAGAAAAGAAAACAACCTCAAAAATAGAGAAGAGGAAAAGAACAGAAGTTGAGAAGAAAGAGCCCAAGAAAGCCCAAAACAATACTGCCATAGGAGAGGCAGGGACCCAACAAGAAAAGGAGAAGACACTACCAGAGATAGCAGAGACAGGTAAAAACAATAGACACAGGAAAGACTGCAGAAGATGAAGGAAAAGAACATCAAAAAGAAACATCCCCTAAAAAATTGGAAAAGGAAGCAGCAACTATGCTTGCTGCATTGAGCACTCCAACAAAACAAAAGGGAAAAAGAAAAAGACAAACATCCATGTATTTCAAAGCCAGGAGGAGCACTAGGATTAAGGTGGGCAAGCCCCAACCACCATCTAAAGAAGTCATTATCATTGACGATGCACTTGTTGAGAAGAAGGAGGAATCTCCCTCCAATATCTCTATCACCTATGAGAGAGGAAGTCCCAAAACCTCCACCTAGAAGGAAGGAATCAAATTGATGAACTCCAAAGTAGTCCTGCAGGAAGCTCAAACTTCTCTACAGGAAACACTGGCCAAGCTGTAAGAAACTGAAAAATTAGAAGAGAAGGCAGCAGAATAGTCACAAGAGGAAGGCAAGGCCAAAGAGATACCTAAACCAAGCCCTCAACCTAATTTAGGCTCCTATTACAATCTCCTAGAATGTGGGAAGATCATCCCACAAAAATTTGTTGTACCTCTTTTCTTTGAACTAGAACAAGAAAGCGTCAGAACCCACACCTAGATGTAGATAGCTAAATATAAAGGAGTTGAATATATAGGGGACATGGAAGACCAGTTGAGAGAGTTGAGAAGGGAGTTGGGCATGGTAAGACACACAGAAAGCATTAGAATAGCCCAACTACAAGAAGAAAATGAACTACTAAAAAAGTAGCTACAGGAACGAGAATCTAAAGGGAAAGACAAGTTGCCGATCTTGGAAGGGCAGCAACAACAAGAAGATCTCTTAGCAGATAATGAATTAGCAGAGAAACAACAACAAGAGAAAGAGCCACAGACCGATGTTGAAATGCTGAAGAAACAACAGGAAGAAAAAGAGTCTCAGGCAACAACTGAAGTGCTGATCTTAAAAAAACAGTTGCAGGAAAAGGAAGCCCAGATGGCCTGCATGGCCAGCTGGGTAATGGAGGCCTTGTAGTGCAGACAACTAGCTAGATCCTATGCACTATATCTCAAATACTAATGGCTCCAATTCTAGATCAAAACATTGGTCGAGAGGGGCACAATCGTATTCCAGAATTATGATCAGTTTATGCATTTATGTGATAATAGTTTAGCCGAGGATAGATCCAAATTAGCATAATTTTACGTCCATAATATGGCACTACCAGACATGAACTTATGGAATCTGAATGCTGCACTAGGAGACCTACAGCTCATGGCTATGGCCTCTTGGCTGAGCCATGAAGATAAGAGGGTCGTGGAAATTCAGACAATCATGACAAAGGAGCTAAGTGAACCCTTCATGATAAGGGCAGAACCAGAAAACCCCTTAGCTCTCATTTATGTCGATAAACACCTTGCAGACAATCCTCAAGTTCTTCCTGATTATATTGACAAACAAGCACAAGCTATTTCTCATTTTCAAGATATGGAGAGATTATTTGGCAATTATTTCCTTCATGCTTACGTGAGAAGGTGGAATACATTTTCATATAGATTAAAGATTAGGGAGTATCACTCCCCAACCAGAATGAGGGAGGCTATGATGAGAGTGCCCTATATAAACAATCAATGCAAACCTTAAAATCCAATTTGATTGACCTTAAGTTCAATCCTCCACTACTGCTAGGACTATTGGAAGGGGTTAAAGAGGAAGAAGAACAGAAACATTGGGAGGAAGTGGACAGAAAAGCAGGTTTTCATGACAAAGAAGGGGATATCACTTCAGAGGCTTGGGATGTCAGGGAAGCTATTAAGGCTATCAAAGATGAAGAACTGGATTAGTTGCTCAAAGGATGAGCAACCCATTCAATACGGGGGTGATGATGAGCCCCATAAATGGGTAACTATATGGGCTCATTATGCCTATTATTCTCATTTAATCTGCCATTCTCAATATTTTTGTGCATATTTTTTAATATATTTATGTCAAAAGAGTGAATGGGGATAATCACTTTGCCACATAGTGTAATGAGTGTTTATTGCAGATTTTTGGACATTTTTGGACAAGGACTGGGCATTTATGAGCAGATTGGCAGCCAAACTCAAGGAAACAAGGTTGAGGAATTATAGGAGGGGTGTCTCCTGCATTAGTGGCCCCTTCCTCGAGTTCTCCACTAGCAGCTCAGAGTACAAAGGCCCATAATGGTGATCCAAAGGGGCAGCCGAGCAAGTCTAGTAGAGTTGTTGTTATCTTCAGTTTAGGCAACAAAGTTCCTTAAATTTAGGAGGACTGTTGGGAGTCCCCACTTGTATAAATAAGAAGGCTTAAAGCCTCAGTAGGTTAGCAATTTGATAGTCTATTTTTGCACCCTTTTTGTAGTCTTGTACTCAACACATTTTCGAGCTCTTTCTGTTGACAATTTTGTGATGTAACTATTATTTTTTGATCAATGAAGATGAATCCAGCTTTGAACTAGCACTGATATTTTCTATAGGGATGAATCTCTTGGGTTAGGGCCCAACCTAAGCTACCCATAACCTCCTTTGTGTATTTATATGTTTTGTTTCTTGCATTCATAAGCTAATTTCTGTTGTTTAGGTTAAATATTGCTTTGGTAAAATTGGTTGCTTTTGATGGTTAAATTTGTTGTTCTTGCTTCAATTTTGTTAAGTGGTTTGCTGTTGTAATAGAGAAATATCCAAAAAGGCTACCAGCAGGTCTTGATCTCCTTTCTCCCTCCTTGGGACCATGATTTGAGGTCAAGGCACTACTGTTGCCACCAAAAACACAGTTTTTGCCTTTCATGCAATTGCTAGTGTGATATTTTGAGTTGAAGAATTTGATATGTGCTTGGATCTAAATGCTTAGACCATTTCATGTTCATTTACCATGGCTTTCTCGCATAAATTTTTTTTCATAAAGTTCTGTTCAACAGTACTCTATTTTTAGGTCAGATTTTAGGTCAAAATAGACAAACTCTATTTTTTCAATTCTTTCTTAGGTCAGTTTTGAGAAGTAAGTGTGCAGCTCACTTGTAGAACATTCCAGCTTATCATTCCCCATAACATAGCCTGTACCAATTCATCTCTCATAGATTTCCCCAATCATTCGCCTCATTTCGTCAACCTGCCCTAATTTCTGTATTTTTCCATAAAGCTGCTTTCTTGCCCTTTGAACAAATCCAACCATCTTCTTCATTTCCGATCTTCATTAATAGAGTCCTAGACCCCTCAACACCTTCATCCAGCCTTCATTTCCCTTCTCCGATCAATTTTCCACCTCCGAACCTCCAAAAACCACTTTCGGCCTCCTCCTGTAGATTCTCGTGTAGAAACTCCTGTAGATCCCCTGTAGCCTCCTATAGAAGTTCATGTGAGCGATTTTTCAAATTTTGATCACAATGGAAGTCTCCAGAAGGGTACTAGGGATTTCTTAGGACCCCTTCACACCTTCCTCACCATCTGCAAAAGCCAACTCCATCTTCCTTTGCCACCAAACCTCTGCACAGTCACAGTCAGTCAAACCATAAGCATAATAATTCCACATAAAAATACTCAAACATACAAAAAGGTGATTTCTTCTCATTTCTCCTCAGAAGTAGCTTGATTAAATGCAATTTCCCTTTTCCATAGTCAATGGCAACCATTTCAGTAGATTCCATATCTTTTCTTGCAAAATTAGGGTTTGCTAGGGTTTGTTAGGGTTTGTGTTTCATCACAGTTTTCCTTCTCTTTCTGCAAGTAGAATAGCCCCTGTATAATTAGCTCTCTTCCATCACAGTAAAAGCTTCTTCTGAAAAGTCATAGAAGTTGGCTTAAGCTCCTAGCGAACTTGTACCAGTTGATCGAGTGACAGCCTGCAGTGAGAGCTAGTACTTGTGCATATAGCATTGACGCTTCCAAGTTTGTTACGAACTATCGGGTTAGTAAAAGTAAAGAAGGAAGCCCCAAAAGTTGCAGCATTATTGCTGCAATATTGGAGCTCACCATTAAGCTCCCCCTTTGTACATGCTAAGATGCACTATACCATCCATGCTCCCCCTGAACACATGCAGAGTCTGCAAATATATTTTCTAAAAGAATAACATGACTCTATAACTCAACTATGTGAGTATGACCTTCCTATCACCAACCAGTCATACATACATCAATCTCCCAACTAAGTGGGGATATATCAAATGTTATACATGACCGAAATATAACAATTATTACATCATCCTTGCCATGTATAGTGGGGGTATAAATTACATCATATGACCCAAAAAAGGACTCATTAGAAGACTATGACAGACAGAGACATATTATTACATCATGGGCCTTTATATGACCTTTACATTTAATGATATTCTTGACATTTATAACAAAGACCCAAGATCTAAACAAGATCATGATAGTCATCATCAACTATCATACACCATATCTGATATGCACCATAAGCATCTGTCAACAACATCCAGAACAACAACATGTATATGTCCATCATCTGTTCCCAAGATATGATAAGGTAAATATCATCAACTTGTGACAAAGTATGCTGCATATCAACTCATCCTCTTGATCTCATCAAGATCAACTTACTCTGTTTCCTTAGCAAAACGAGCCTTATCTTAACTTTCCATGCATCAATATGTCATATCTCCAAGAAGTAACACAGAATCATTCATATCATATCATATGTATGTGAAAACACCATAGTAATCATCTATGATCATAACATCATCATCAAGAATTGCATGATCTTTCCACAAGAACCCTCAATATATCAAACATGTATCATCACTAGGGAACATCCCACATCTTATAAGCATTAACCATGATAATCAACATATGTGAGTGTCAAACCTATCATCATAAAGTAAGAAGTTATCATCATTATGTGACTAAGTAAGCGATGTCTCCAAATAGATATATCTTCATCGAACTTGTAACAACACCATTCTCTTGGCCAACCAACAATATTTATCAATAAGAAACTTAAGTAATCATCCATGTATCCAACATAATGTGTATCCAGCAATATGTATCTAGAAAACCATGAGCTCATAGTCATTCGTCAAGATTTCTTGATACCATTAGCAGCAACAATCCTCAACAATGTGAGAGCCAAGAATTATAGGAATCATGCATCATAACTGCACCATATGAACTTTATGCATCCTTGAAGGCATGATGACAACAACATAAAAGAAATGAGTGGCTTATCATCAATTAATGAAGTTGTGTACTCAAGCTTTGTACTTCTCCTTGTCCTTATGAAGATCACCATGTAAGCAACATATATGTACTATATGCATCATCAAAAGTCATCCACAATCACCCATAAATCTGATCTGAATAACAACTATGTAACCCCAAGCAATACAAGTATCATCATCATACGCAGCTCATAACCGCAACATAATATGATGTACCATTTACACCCTTTAGCCACATAATCATCATCATATTGGGTACCAAAGACTTCTAGACATAATGTTAACAATGCAATATTAGAAGCATATCATATTATCCCCTTGAACTTGTGCCACCTATTTATTATCAGATCTGATCATTGCATATATCAGTAACAAAAATGAAGGCATCATCATCAATCAGATATACATCAAGTCATCAACAACTTATGAGGATCGAAACCATTTCTAAATAACATCCATAGACTGTAGTCATCAATCATCAAGACAGAAAAGATAATCGATATATCAGATTAATTTTCTAAGTTTGTCCCACTAATTCTTCATCAAACCAACATATACGCAACTATGTAGCTTCTAACTCGCGTATATATGTGACTTGTCTTCATGATACCTGCGTATGAGAATTAGAACACTGAAATTTCATATTTTCAGTTCCTTCTGAGTCTGTTATGTTTGCATACTGAGCTATGCCTCATATTTATGGCTGTACTTCCTTCTTCTTCCATACCTTGGAGTGTGATGATGTTTTCTCCTTTTGGTATATTGGCCAAATGTTTTTCTGCATTCTTTTGCTATATGCCCAAACTTGTTACAAGCATAACAAATTGTATGTTTCATATTCCCTCTATAGCAGTCAATGACTTTGTGACCAAACATATTGCAAGAAAAACAATATCCCTTGAAGTACCTAGAAGTTGATGATATTTTTATGTGACGGTTATTAGCTTGAACCATTCTACTTCTGCATCTGGTTGCAACATGTCCAAAATTATGACATATAAAACATTCAACATTATTCATCAGAGGAAAGAATTGATTAACACTTCCATAGTTAGGATTAAATGATTTTATTTGAAGACTTTCTTTCCTTGGTTGTTGATGGGGATGACCTCTTATCTCCTTGTTGAGCATTTCAGATTTTGCACTAGAGTTCCTTGCTTCAGTTTGTGAACCGGATTCAACTTTAACAATTTCATGAAAACTAAGACTAGATTTGATGGCAAGAGACCGTTGACTACTAATAATATCATCCAAAATCTTAGTACTATCTTGAAATCGTAAAAGTTTATCCTTTTCTTCTAATTTACCTTTTAGGATATTTACCTCAACCTGATATTGCTCTTCCTTTTCAAGATACTGCTTCTTCATTATTTCTTTATCTTTTCTTCCTTCTTCCACTTGTTTCCCTAATTCGAGAACTTCATTTTCTTGTTCTTCAAATGCATGAAGTAGTTCTTCATTTTGCTTATTTGAATTTTTAAGATCTTTCTGAGAAATGACCACAGCTTCAAGACCTTCACAGTAGTTGGTTCTTTCTATAAGTTTCTTGGTTTTTGTGTCCTTCCATTCACTTCATTTCTCAATGATGTCACTTCATCCTGCAGCCTTTGACTTTGATCTTCCTTTTCCTCGTTCTGTTTCCTTACTTTGTTTCCTTCCTAACTGAGTTTTTAACCTTGTAATCTCTTCTTTGTAGGTACACTCCATTTTGTCCAATAGATCTTGTTGATTTCTAATTGTGTCTGTGAGCTTTTTAAATTCTGCCTCTATTTGATTTCTTTCACTATATTCAAATGAACAGAGAAATGTATCACCAGAGGACAACAAATTCATACCTGATAGTTCTTTTTCTTCTTCATCTTCATTTCGAGGTGATTATAAATCTAAAGAGTTACTTCCACATAAAGGCCAATCGTCTCTCCCACTGTCACAATTCCTTTGATATGTCTTCTTATTTTAAGATGCTTTCTTCTTTAGCTTCTTTCCCATTGTTAATACGGATCTCCTTCAAGCAATCAAGCTTCTGCCAAAGGACCTGCACTAATACCAATTGTTGGAAATAATACTGAGAGGGGGGGCTGAATTAGTATTAGTCAAATCAATAACTTTTTCTTTTCATACTCTGATTTATATACGCTACTTTAATGAAGGTAACTCGCGTGTACACACAACTATATTTAAGGAAACTAGTGTATATCCAACAAACTTATGATTCAATTAATTCATCATATGTTGATCTTTAATTAGTGCATCAATACTTCATTAACCATATAAATAGTAACCATGTGCAGTAATAACAAAAAAAACCATCACACATAAGAAACACACATCAACACTAAGATTTAAGGTGAAAACCCAATGCGGGACAAAAGCCACCTATTGCTGTCTTCTTTTAGCATAAGAAAAACTTGTTTACAATCTTGTACTGATTCAGACTCATAACAGTATGCAGGAACCCACCTACAGAAGGCTACAACCTTCGCTTGTTCTCCAGCTTCTACTGGAAGGGAGTTACAACCCCCTAGCTCTTGTACTAGCTGATCCGTTTACTAGTATGTAGCCACCAACCTACAGAAGTCTCCAACCTTCACTTGTTTTTCAGCTACTACTGGAAGGGAGCTCCAACCCCCTGGCTCCAGTACTAACTAATCCATTTACTAGTACATAGGTGCCAACCTATAGAAGGCTCCAACCTTCACTCGTTTTCCAACTACTATTAGAAGAGAGCTCCAACCCCCTGGCTCTTGTATTGGCCAATATGTTTACCAGTATGTAGGCGTCGGCCTCCAAAAGGCTACAACCTTCTCTCTTCCTCCAGGGACCATGTTTCATAAATTTTCAGACTGAATACTCCTGGAACACAACACCACAATCTGGAGGCCACGTTTCATCCAATTTTTATACTAGATCCATAAAAAAATTTTAAACTTAAACTGCATCAACCAACATTCAGTTAATCAGAACAATGAGATCACTGACACCAGAACACTGTGATGAACCTAGAAACCTGCATCATCATTCAGAACCAGCTATAACCTTAGAAACCATGCATTAGAGTATATACGCTACTTGGCTGAACCCAAACTGCGTGTATATGCTACTTCCATTAATCAAACTTGCATATACCTCCAAAGCTACTGCAAACATAAACTTTTGAATCAAGTATGTTCCAGCCAACAATATACTAAACATCTATTGTCAACTTAAAAAGCCTTACATAGGTAGCAACAAATATCACTTCTTCTCACTTATACAATCAATCTCTCGAATATCAAACTCCTTATTCATTTAGTTTTACATTCATATCTAAGAAGACTTCATTGACAGACAACAGTAAAATAGTAGCACTAATCTGATAGATCAGTCATCCTTAAACATCAAGCTTTTCTTTTGCATACACTACTTGGAGGAGTTGAAGCAACGTGTATATGCACCTTCACTAAAGCGAACCAGCGTACAAATCTACAAATACTTACTTCATAACTTCACTACACCTCCAGACTTCAAAAAAACACAGATCACAGTATTTAAAGAATAAAACATGTGTACATAATAAGATCTAGCCCCATATCAGATCATTCAATAATAAGTCATTTTAAGTCTCATGATCCTGATCCAATGTTGAATTCAAGGTGCACAAATTATTTCAGATCAAATTACAAACATAGCCCCTGCAACATAAAATATATTTCAGATAGAAGTATTGCTTAGAAACCCATACACTTGCACATAACCCTTCATAAGATATTCATTACATCGGTACTTAGCCCTTGATCTTCTCCTTCTTATATACTTAGATCCTTTCTCAATACCTTGGACCAAAACCACTTAGGACCAATACCTTGGACCAAATACCTAGGGTCAATACCACAGACCAAATACCTAGGGTCAATACCACGGATCAAATGCCTTGGATCCATACCTTGGACGAAAATACTTTGGACTAAATACCTCGGACCAAAACCTTGGTTTTCCAACGTTTGCACGCTTTTCCTCCTGTGAAAGTGCGTGTATAAGTATACGCTCCTTTTGTTCTGTTAACTTGTGTGTATACATTGTTTTAACTAAGTGGACCTGCGTATACTTCTTAAACTTCTTTTCATCAACTTTTTCCTTTACCTTCTTTATTCTGATTAGTAGAACTAAGTTCCATCTTCTTGTTCTTCTGTACCAATGCCTTGTTACCTCTAAATAGACCTGTTACACTGTAATTTGCCATATTACTTCTGAAATGATTCCTTTGAACTGCCCTGCATTTTGTCACATCCGTAAACACAACTGCCATTCATTCTGTCACATTTGATATCTCTCCTATAGATTCATCTAGTTATGTAGATTCATCTAGTTACCATATACAAGTGAGTTGTTCTGCTATAAGTGGGTTTCCCTCAAGTACAACACTTGTATCATAATGCCAACAAACAATGACTTTTGTGTGGATTTTGAGTGGTTAGAATTAGAAGCATCTAAATATCTCGAATCAAATATGGCATATATACAAAATTGTTATAACAAAGTAGTCCACACTTCTACTAGTAAGTCTCCAATTAGAACTTGTTTTGGATATTTGCAACCTTCACCTCTGAATATTGCATATGGGTATCAAGGAGTAAGGGAGGAACATATAAGGGATTCCTTAAGGGAAAAATATTTGTTGAAAATAACATACAAATTTGTATATGGGTATAGGAAACACTACATAATTCATAGGAAAAGTGCAAGGCCAGGTATGCCCAACACAGATTAGAGAAGTATTTCAAGGTGGGAGACATAGTATGCTTACAATTGAATGAGAGACTACATGGTGTTGGTAAGAAAATAAAGGCTCTATGATATGGTCCCTTTGAGATACTATAAAAGGTGGGAGATAATGCCTATAGACTCAATATACCCCCATACATGCATATTTACTCAATTGTGAATGTAGAGAATATGAAACTATATGAGCCTTCCATGATTAATTAGGAAGATGAATAGGTCCTTGATCCAATCGTGGATATTCCACTGGACAATTCGTCATAAAAGATTTGATAATATTGTATTAAAAATTCTAAATTTCTACATTATTACATTTTTATTAAACCTCTAGATCTATAGATTTAACTGTAATTAATTTATGCATGTGAATGGAAATTATGCAGAAAAGTAGAGAAAGACAAAATAAGTTCACACACACACATAAGAAACAATATATACTCTATGAAACCCTTTAGGGAGAAAATCCAGTTGAAAGGTGAGGCCACTTCGCTCTCTTTCTCTGTCTGGAAAATAAGGCTACAAGTACAAAGAAGTAATGCTTGTGGCCTAGCACCCTTACAATGAAGTCTTCCCAACATTTTAAAGAATCCATTACATGCAATCCATGGGAAAAATACCATTGGCAACTAAAAATCCATGGGCCCAAAACTACTAGTATTAACCTTATCAACATTGACATTTTCCCCAAGTCATGTTTACCTAACATTCATTCCTTAAACTTGAACTTGGGCTTTCCCTTCACCAAATCCAACTAAACTAGCCAAGTGAGGTAGCCTCGCTCACTCTAGCCTTTACCCCTCTCAAATTTTAAACCCAGAGTATCTTTAAGCTTATCATTCCCCTTATCACCTAGTTCTAACAACATACTTTACTAGCAATTACCTAGGGGTACACATGCCTTACCAAGTTTGATAGCATTATGCCCATTTACATGCAATAATTATTTTTTTTGTAAGTTTAACATTGTTGAGGCTACATCATGATCATGTCCAAGAATAACACCCGAATAGGAGGGGAATTAAATAGGTGACTTAACATCTAGAAGTTCCTTAGCAACAAACCTAGTGACCATCTATCTAAGACCCCATGGACTACATGCAATAATTTTGAACTCGATTGCGATAATTTTTTTTTTTTTTTTGTTTCCTTGGCATTTATGACACCATCCTCTCAAATTAGCATGTTGTTAGCCTCATTCTTTACTTTCCATTACAATACCAATGCCACAACTAAAGCACACCATATCTATAAAATAAGAGAAAATGAACCACACACTACAAACACAACTCACGAACTCAATGCTTCCTTACACTCTTTATATCAGCCTTCTTGCTTTCCTATTCTGCGATATGGTCTTTCCATCTACTAGGCCAAATAAATCATTGACAACAAAAGCATCCCTCTAAAGCCAAAACACATCCATATTCGGATTTGATACCAAAAGTTATAAATTTTAACTAGAGTGATATAAAAATTATAGGTATTTAATGAGAGGAAAAGTAAACTATTAACACATAAAAAACAACAAAACACATGCAAACATTAACATCAATGTTTACCGGGGAAAACCCCAACGCTGAGGACAAACCAAACCTAACAAAATTCCATTAGTCCATGGCCAAAACCCTAACCAAGTAGGCTAAATGAGCCTTCATCACCACATCTCCCACACCCTTACAATGACGTCTTCCCAACATTTTAAATGCTCCATTACATATAATCCATAGGAAAATATTTATGGCAAGTAGAACAAATTGTTTAAGTAATTAAAAATACACATTGGCTAAATGGGAGGAAAACTACATTCAATATTCTCAAGTACATATTATGGTAAATGTGATGATGTACCTTGTCACAATAGTAAGTATTGACATAAGAATCTAATATACACGTGCCTATTTTTATGTAGCATCAGACCTTTTGAGAAACCGTGAGTAACGGACTATGTGTTAGTGTTATTTGTTCATAACTCATGCTTGAGAAAGTATTGTGGAATTATACACTACTAGAGAAACCTTGAGTAACCTACTATGTGTTAATGTTATTTGTTCATAAGTCATGCTTGAGAAAGTATGGTGGAATTATACACTACTAGAGGTATTTTCTTGGACCTTGATGGCCTAATTTTCTCATGGGTAAACCTGTAATATTTCATGAATATTTATTTTGTAAAAAGAAATGTGAAAATATTAACTCTAGTTAAAGGATCAACGTATACATAGTTCAAAGATTGATGTTATTCATCTTTGTAATTCATGTAGTTGTATTATTATTTAAAATGATATATGAATGTAAGACTTAGAGAGTAAGCGTGTAATCCTTAGTTTGCTTCTCAATGATTGTATAATTTTGATAGGGTGGTGTTCCCCGAATAAAAGAGTCGCTCATGTGGTTGTAAACTTTGATTTGAATCAAGAATGATTATGTAATTTACGATTCATGATAAAACTAATTGCCTTGAACTTCTTAAAGAGCACATTTGCTGATTTCGGTGAGTGAAGATCTTGAATTTACAAGAAGTAGTTTCTCTTGAGTATGGTTGAAAAAGAAGTAGTTTCTCTTGAGTATGGTTGAAAATATAGTCCTTTCTAGTTTCATCATATAAAACATAGTACAGTTTATTTTGATGTTATAAACATAGTTCGGGTTGATATTACGACCAAATATTTATGATGAAATATTCAAGAAAAACGATTTCTTTATAGATAAATTACTTGTTGTCAACCCGAAAGCATGGTATTGAATTTCATATAACAAGCTATGCACTTTTGCACTAATACATAAGGGCAGGGAATCACACACAGTACTTACAAAATTTGTATTGGTATTTGCCACCGCGTATAAATGAGGTTATTTATGGTAGATTATAAACCATAAGAAGATGGCATTAAAACAGAAAAATCAAATTTGAATATTTTTTAAAAAACATTTAAATATTTTATATCATTTTTACATGGTTTGATATAAGAATATTTTAATTTATAGAAGAATGGATTTTAAAGAAGATTTTAAAAAATTTGTTTTTTTAGGTATTTTAAATACTAAATCCATTTATATATTCAAAAATATATTTTAAAGAATAAAAATTTGTGTGGATATTTCACTTCAGTCAGGGAACAATCTATGCATGTTGAAGTATCCATGGATATTTTAGTCCGGGGACAATCTATGCATGTTGAAGTATCCATGGATATTTCACTTCAGTCGAGGAATGGATAGTCTGTATTTTCTTTTATGTATCCATGGATATTTCGCTTCAATATAGGAATGGATAATCTGTGTAACCAACCACAGGATCAGGAGGGTTGAAAGTGTCTCTGTTGTATTTGTTGAGAGGGGCATTTAACTCGAATCTTCTAGGCAAATCTGGGTTAGCCAGAAAATGTCGACCATAAACTATAAGATCAGCCTTATCACTTGCAATTGCTTCATTTCCGTCTTCTCTACCATAACCTCCTGCAACCAGGAATGCTCTCTTGAATGCCTTTCTCATTGGAAACAGACTCTTGTTTGTTGCAACATATTCAAAGGTAGCTGCCAGTCTGGGCTCTACATAGTGGGCATACAGGATGTTGTATTTATTTAAGGCCTCGGCCATGTAAAGCCCCAGCGCCTCTGAGTCACTAGAATAAAAAATGTCTGTAAATGGTGAGAGCCGTATTCCCACTCGTTCTGCTCCAATCTTTTCCACCACTGCTTCAACAACATCCAGAGGAAACCTGCACCGGTTTTCCAATGTCCCACAATACTGATCGGTCCTGTTATTTATGTTGTCTTTCATAAATTGGTCAAGAAGATATCCGTGAGCACCATGAATTTCAACACCATCAAAACCTGCCACAATGCCAGGAAAAACTATGAATGACAGAAATTTATATTTTGATGTAATGAAAATCGATTCAGTTGGTTATATTCAGTTGAGAATAATTAATATTATTCTATTATTAATGGAGAAAATGGTTACATTGTTGTAACTTTCTCCCTAGTTTAGGATTAGTTCCTATAGTTATGGGGTTTGGGTACAACTTCCTATTTCCCAGTATTGTATTTAATGATGTAATCTTTTGATTGAATTGTAATAGAGTGAACGAGAGACATCTCTCAAGTTTTGTGAGTGTAGTCTCCAGGTGCAGGCCACACCTGAGAGCTACATCTCTTTCTTTT
>APFE030097206.1:0-32382 GCA_000404065.3 Pinus taeda
GATCTCATGTGCCTTAGCCTCTCCACCAATTTTTGTGGCTAGATCACATCTGATGCTACCTCAAATCAACACTTCGTCTTAGCGATGACTGTGCTTTAGCAATACTCCTCACTGACCATCACCTGATCATCCGGCATCGGTCCCTATGCTGATGTTAGGCCTGTTGCCCATCATCCTCTACATTGTTGCCCACGGCTCTGCCACTGCCACTACCACTGCTACATCTATACGACAACTCCCTCTGCATCTATGTTGTTGCTGGTCCTTTCTCCCAACAATGCAACTCCCTCTGCATCAGTGCTGCTATCACTCCTATTTCTGCTTCTGAAACGGGTTCTTCACCATCCCCATCTTTTCCGTGAAGTAGTTAAACTTTGTCCTTCCAAGGGCCTTGGTGAGGATGTCCACCACCTATTCACTTGTAGGAGTGTAGCTCAACTATACAGCTCCTCATTGGATGCAATCTCTGAAAAAGTGACACTGGATATCAATATGCTTCGACCTATCATTAAACACTGGATTCTGAGAGAGCTTTATGCAACTCTGATTATCGCACATGATCCTGGTCGCCTCCATATTCTTTCTGAATTGGTTCACCAGTAGTTTTCTAAGCCATATGGCCTCACATGAAGTTGTGCTTGCTGCCATATATTCTACCTCAAATGAGCTCATAGCCACGGACCTCTGTTTCATACTGCACCAGGAGGTCATTCGTGATCCAATGTTTAAACAGTACCCAGAGGTACTTTTCCGATCCACTGAACTTCCTACCCAATCTGCATCAGTAAATCCACTCAAACTGATATCCTAACCTTTAGTGTACAAGAGCCCATAATTGACTGTTCCCTGTAAATACCTGAGAAAGTGTTTGGTTGTTGCCCAGTGTGCCCTCTTTGGTTCCAGCATGAACTGACTGAGGGTGTTTACAACGTAGCAAATGTTTGGCCTGGTATTGACCAGATACATCAGGGACCCTATGAGCTGCCTATATAGGGTGGGATCGACATCCTTGCCTTCTAATGCATCAATCTTCTTCTATTTGGTGATCATTGGCATAGCCATAGGTCTAAAGTCCTCCATCCTGAATCTTTTCAGAATTTCTGTAGCATACCTCCCTTGCCCAAGGAAGATTTCTCCCTTCTGCTACCAAACTTCCAACCCTAGGAAGTAGTGCATTCGTCCCAAATCCTTCATATTAAATTTTGTGGCTAGATTCTTCTTGCAGCCCCCAATGAGTCTGGATGATCTTGTCAGAAAGAGATCATCCACATACAATACTAAGATTAGTGGTTCGTTCTCTACAACCAGATAGTAGAGATTCAGATCCGCGTCACTCTTGACAAATCCCATCTTTTGTGAGTAGCCATCTGTTCGACCATACGATTATCTCGGTGCCCGTTTCAGCCCATACAAGGCTTTCTTCAATCTGCATACATGAGACTTCTTCTCATGAGTTTCAAAACCCTCTGGTTGTTCAATGTATACCTCCTCTTCTATTACCCCGTTCAGAAATGTCGTTTTGACATCCATCTGATGGATCTCCCATGGGCTGCAAGAGATATCACGGTCCTAATAGATGTATACCTGGCTACCGAGGCGAAGGTCTCCTCATAGTCAATCCCTTCTTTTTGACCATACCACTTAGCCACAAACCTGGCTTTGTATTTTTCAACACTGTCATCTGTAGCGTATTTGATCTTGTAGATCCATCTTGAACATACCACTGATATGTCTTGAGGCCTTGGCACCACCTCCCAGACATTGTTTACCATTATGGAGTTGTACTCCTCCACCATCGCATCTAGCCAAACCTGATGTTGAGCTACCTCCTTGAAACTGGCAGGCTCTCCATCCTGAGCTACTAATGCCTGATATCTATCTAGTTGTTTTCGCTCCCTCTTATTGTTTCTTGGCGCACCGATGAAGTCCTCTGCATCTCATAGAATTTGACGAAGTTCCCTGCTAGTTCTTCCTCTGCCAGCAAGTGCCTCTGTTAGCTCTTCCTCTTCATCCTGAGAATCTTCCTGACCTGAGGAAGAATTTTTTACTTCTATTGGTTGAAGAGGCTTAACCAACGACTCCTCCTTCCACTGCTCCTCAGAAGGCATCTCGCGAGATCTTCTAAAAGCCCTGTGCTCCATGAACTTTACACCTCACCGTACGACTACCTTCCTGCTCCCTGGAACATAGATTTTGTATGCCTTAGTGTTCTTGCTATATCCCACCAGATATCCCTTTTCCACAGTTTGATCCAACTTCTTCCTCTTTTCTTCGAGTATGCAACAATATGCTAAACTCCCAAATATCCTGAAATGATTGACTTCAGGTGTCTTCCCTGTGAAGACTTTCTCTAGTGTAATCTTGCCCAATGCCTGATGAGGTGTCCTGTTCTGAACATAGAATGTTGTGTTGCATGCTTCCGCCCACAGGAATTTTGGCATATCCTGATCATACATCATGGCCCTAGTTGCTTCTACAATAGTCCTGTTCTTTCTCTCTGCTACCCCATTCTGCTCTGGATTGTAGGGAGTTGTCCACTCTCTTTTGATGCCCTCCTTAGCGCAAAAATCAATGAAGTTCTTATCGACATATTCTCCACCATTATCTGAGCGCAAAACTTTTATTTTCTTCCAAGTTACATTCTCCACCAGAGCCTTGAACTCCTTGAATCAATAGAAAACCTCATCCTTGGTTTTCAGAAAATAAATCCAAGTTTCCTTGAGTTGTCATCAATGAAGGTAAGGAAATACTCGGCACCACTGAGAGCTTTGACGGACATAGGTCCGCAAATATCTGAGTGTATCAATCCTAGTACACTCTTGGCCTTGTGTTTGCTCCTAGGAAATGTTGCCTTGGCATACTTCCCTAGAACACATCCCCTGCATACATCATCTCGTTCCATACTTAGATCCAGGACTCCTGTTATAGTGCTCTTGAGAATTTTCAGACCTCCATGGTGCAAGTGACCCATTCTTTTGTGCCATAGTTCATTCAAGTCCTTGTCTCCATGATTGCCTATTAGTGCCATTGGTGATTCTAGTTGTAATTTATACAACTGATTACTTTTTATCCTGGATCTGCACTTTCTTTTTCCAGCTCAGGTGTTTGACATATACCTTCTCCTTGATGAAGTAGACGTCATAGCCCTTGCCTTGTAGTTGCAACACAGAAAGTAAGTTCATCCCCAATCCTGGTACATGCAGCACATTTGTAGCACAGAACCATTCTCCCGATTCTATCTAAAAGAATATGGTACCCTTCCCTACTGGAGTACAATTTGCCTTGTTCCCCATGGTGAGCTGAAAGTTCATCTTCTCTTCTCAATATTCTGAGAAACACTCCCTGATTCCCGTCATATGCCACGAGGCTCCACTGTCTATATACCATACCTTTGATGATGCAACACTAGTCATACACGCCACTTCTTCTTCTAGCCTAGAAGTTAACATAGAGAAATCGAAATCTCTTTCTCTTTCTCTTGTGCAATCTTCTGAAAATCTGTGTGAGTCCCCTAACGTGGATGCCTCTGCATCGTGGTCTTGACCCATAGCTGATTTTCCCTTCTTGTCTCTGATTACTCGCTCTGGTACCATGTGAAAATTCTATCACTGCAACAACTGATTTACTTTTCCTACTTATTCCACAATAAGTTATTTATGAAATTACTTCAATAAACATTAAAATAAATACTACTGCAGATATCACACCATAATAGAGAAACAAACTTATGCACAAGAATCAACACATTGACACAGTTATTTTGGACAACAGTCCCCGGAAAAAACCCAATGTGGGAAAACTAGTGCAGCAAGGGAGGTTTTTATTATTCAGCAATTCTTCAGTAGAACAGGGTGCCAAACTGGCTTACCCACATAGAGAAAAATTCTCTAGCACTTCTCCAAATCCCAGCATCAACCCGACTAACCTCTGCGTGGCTCTCAAACCCTCTGCGTCAGCCCCTACTTGACTGCGTCAGCCCCTATTTGACTGCGTCAGCCCTGGGCCTCTCTGCGTCACCCATGCAGGCCCAGATAGTGATTGCGCAGTCTCCTGCTGCCTCTACGACTGCCCGAAATGCCTCAGCGCTGATCTCTAGTGGTTGATCCCGTCTCTTTGTTCCGTACTTGCTGCCTCCTGAGTCCTGACTGCTCATCAGACCACTGGTTCAATTTCTCAGCTAAACCTGCTCCAGAAATTGAACTGACTAGTCTCCCTTAGTGTATTCTCCAAGTGACCATCAAGCCTCCTCTTATACTTTTCTCATTTACAAATCAACGACCGAGATTAAGTCCCTAATCAACAGCTAAGATATTGCAATTTTTCACACTAAACAGATATCAGTATTGGACAAGGAAATCAAGTATGGTGATTTATTACTTCAAGTTAGGAATACTGTGTATAAGTTTGAACTAGATTGGGACTTTATCCATGGAAATTGGCCAATATCTTCTTGGGAAAGTTTAAAATGACTTTTTCAAATATAATACTACCATAGTCAGTCCTCAATTCTTTCAAGTTTTCCCATCTACCTTGAACATCCTCAATCTGTGTTTTTCACTATACCTCCTCTGAACTTTGGTGTTCAATTTGGAGGGAAGGTTTTCGCGCTCTACCCAAGGTGTTATAATTTGTGTAAGTGGATGTAACAGTGATAACCTCATCCAACAACAAAACCTAAAATGCCTTAGGATCTAGTACCTCGTCTCAATTACATAAATTGTTGCTCCATGAACTGGATCTAGTACTTCATCTTAATTACACCATGTTTCTCCATGGACTCAATATGGTACTTCCTCTTAACTATATCAAGTTGGTTTATCCATTTACTTACGTTGAAATTCTTCGATCTGGTTTTTACCTGTACCACTAAACTTCATCAATGTGTTTTTTCACTATACTTCCCCTATTTTCTAATGGGACATGGTCCAGCTGTACCTCCTCTGAACTTCGGTGTTCAATTTGGAGGGAAGGTTTTTGCACTCTACCCAAGGTGTTATAATTTGTGTAAGTGGATGTAACAGTGATAACCTCATCCAACAACAAAACCTAAAATGCCTTAGGATCTAGTACCTCGTCTCAATTACATAAATTGTTGCTCCATGAACTGGATCTAGTACTTATCTTAATTACACCATGTTTCTCCATGGACTCAATATGGTACTTCCTCTTAACTACATCAAGTTGGTTTATCCATTTACTTAAGCTGAAATTCATCAATCTAGTTTTTACCTAAACTTCATCAATGTGTTTTTTCACTAAACTTCCCCTATTTTCTAATGGGACATGGTCCAGCTGTAGACCTGCAGAATTCTCAAGCGGGTTGTGATCAACCAATAGGTCAGTGAAAGTTTAACACAACTCCTAGGTTGTGGCTAGCACTAGTTCAGTTAAATTTTAACACAATTAATGGTTAGGAATGATAAGCAACAGATCAACCTATCCCTGTCAAGGAAAGAAGGATAACTAGCCCACAAAACGCATCATTCCAATTATTAAAAATCCAGTCTTGTTCCAATAAAAATTATAAACAAGAAACAGGGGAGAAAGTGCATTATATTGGCTTTATATCCTTCTTTCATGGGATTTTTCTCCGTGTCATGTCCAAAATTGGATTATTTTTTCATGGAGAAGATAAACTTAGCTTTAGCTGTCATATCATCTCTATGATTCAGACTTGGAATATTTTAGTGCGCAAAGAAACAATTAAAACACAAAGGTGGTGGTGTTGCCCTAATTTTAATACATCTATCTATACGCTCTATTTTACTCAAGAAGCATATAAACCCTCCAGTAAGGGTTTCAAGCAATATTTTCCAATACATTGCTTTCACGTATCAATTTTGGAAGCTATATTTTGTGCTTCGACTGTTCAATAATTTTCCTCATTGCACGGTATTTTCATGTTATATATTGATTAAGACCTGGTTTTTGAAAGGCCAGATTGAACTCTAACTTTTTTTTGTTTAAGCTATCATGTTGACAAGAACTTGTGTGGTGTATAACACATACCTGTGCTACGAATTACAGTGTACAATTTCAGATTTATACTGTACTGTATTATACAAAGGAATACCAAGTCTAAGGTTGAGGACAATGAAGAGGTGTTGTTAATGAGATTACCAAGTTGTTTAGGGCCATGTTAGTGAGGATGGACATCAAGGAAGCCACGTAGAGAAGAGGAGTTGTCACAGATCTCTGTGATGTGAGTGATGATGAACAAGACCCATAGGTTACACAAGAAAAAGCTAAGGATTTGTATTTCTAATTAATCTTTGTTAAGTCAATTATGGATTTCATTGTCTTGCTAGTGTGAGAGGAATCGATGGTTGTTGTGAGTCTATCTTTGAAAACTTTGATAGCTATGGGGTAACACTTTATCTTTTGATGAAATTTTTGTTACCCAAGATGGAACTACTATTGCAACTAATGAGGCAACAGAAATAGAATGCTACGTGAAAATCAATATATCAAATTTGAAATCGAAGCTGTTTTATTTTAGAAAGTACTTTTCAATTAGCTATAATGAAGTTGAGCTACCGTTGGATTGATTATGTAGTGGGTGAGGAGCTATTATGCCCATTAAGATGGAGTTGAATATTGGTACCCTTGAACATTCACCTCCAAAATGTCCTATGACCCCAACAGTATGAGGCTGCGTCTTCATTTGAGGGAGGGACCTATATTTGAGTAACAACCTTACTACCTCATTTTTCTCCATAGGAGTTGTGGAAGATCTCATGGAGTCTTCTTTTGTTAAAAATGTCTAAGGAATTACCCACATCAACCACATTTGTTCTGATTTTGTAGGGTCCATAAACATTGTTGAAGGTTGTCTTTAACTTATTCTCAGAGACTTGTCCCCTTGTAGGGATGATCTCAAAAGTCATGAATTCCTATTTCCTTTTCCGTTATAGAGAACTGGCCAAGGCACATCGGCACATATTTTTTGTGTGTGAACAAATGCATCCTTTTGAGATGGTCAATGCTACTAAGGAACTTATTAGACAATAATTCTCTATGATGAGTAATCTAGCTGAGAAATGACAACATCCCTGTCTTCATGTAAGGAAATTTGATATTGTTAGGTTGAATATTCTCAATATTAAATCTAATTATGGAATCATTCCTAAACAGGAGATTCTAGGAAGCTGATAACTCTGAGGAAGATGCAACAGATCAAGTACGTTTTAAGTGCAGGGGGTTGATCCAAGTGACATTAAACTATCCATATTATTTTAAGAGTTCTTGTACAGGATAAGTTTGCAGATTTCTACAAGATTTCCACCTATAGGTATCACACACAATTTTCCAAAATCCAAAATAGCAGCAACACTCTATTGCTTCCAAAACGACTGTTATATAATGAATACAAGAGAACATTGCCTTGATTGCATCCTCGATTGGAGCAGGGAAGAAACACTTTAAACTCTATCTTGAGGTATAAGCATAGGTATATCCTAAACATTAATGGCATATTTTTGCCCCGTAGCTAGCAGATAATTCAATCTTTAGATTTTGAATGTGAGACTCATCAATCAACTGGATGTGTTGATATCAATTGGAAATTGTTTTCCTGAGAAAATAAATATTCCAGCAATATGGAATTTTGATCACATGCCCATGTAGGGAAACTAAGTAATGTCACCTTGAACACTGCTTGTATACCTCTTTGTATATATCTAACAAGAAAGCAGTCTATTTCTTTTAGGATATTATTTTACAGTTGCAATTCAAGATTGAAGCTTCCCACTGTTGATTTTTGTGTCCAAGGGTGGCAAAGTTGTTCATCCACATGAATCTTCATTGATCCTTTTCAATGTTTGATGAATATAATGCCCATATTTCAATACAACTTAGGCCATTTTAGTTAACCAATGCAAGCTGGATCTAGCTCCATCAATGTAAAAGACAAATTCTATGCTCTAATTATAAATAAATGACGAATGTATAAAGTTTTACTACTTAGGCAGTGCTGATCTCATCGTTCTTTTTGTCTCTAGCTTGATATATTCAGGTTGTTCTTTTTTGCCCAATTCATTCATTTGAATGAAGATTTTATTTGTAGTTCTTTCACACATTCCATGTTTGTGAGTCTTGCAGGATGGGCTTTTTATTAGCTTTGTGGAAGCATGAGATCTCCTTTGAAATAAAAGTAATTCTCCTAGCTTCATGCAAGAAAATGATTGCAATTAATTTGCAATGGAAGCAAAAGGGAATATGTATCTGATTATTTCTCAACAGCTTGATCTCCCAGATAATATTTACGAAGTTGTTATAAACATTCAATCAAGAATGAAATTCAAGCTCTCTTTATTAGTTCCACCCTCTTGGAAAAAACGGCATACTTCTGCCCAGTGGCTAGCAGATAATTGAATATTCATATTTTGACTGTGAGACTCATCAATCAACTAGACTTGTTGATGTAAATGGATCTTATTTTCTTGAGAAAGTAAATATTCCAGCACTATAAAATTTTGATCATATGCCCATGTAGGGAAGCCAAGTAATGTCACCTTGAACATTGTTTGTATACCTCTTTGTATATATCTAACAACCAAGCAGTCTATTTATTTTAAGATGTTAGTTTGCAGTTGCAATTTAGGATTGAAGCTTTCCACTACTGATTTTTGTGTCTAAATGTGGCAAAGTTGTTCATCCACATGAATCTTCCTTAATTCTTTTGAACGTTTGATGAATATAGTTCCCATCTTTCAATACAACTTAGGCCATTTTAGTTAACCAATGCAAGCTGGATCTAGCTCCATCAATGTAAAAGACAAATTGTGTCCTATAATTCTAAATAAATGATGAATGTATAAAGTTTTGCTACTTATGCAATGTTGATCTCATCATTCTTTTTGTCTCTAGCTTGATATCTTCAGTTTGTTCTTTTTTCCCAATTCTTATAACTCTTTCACACATTCCATGTTTGTGAGTCTTGCGGGATGGGATTTTTATTGGCTTTGTGGAAGCCTCGGATCTCCTTTGAAATAAAAGTAATTCTCCTAGCTTCTTGCAAGAAAATGATTGCAATTATGTTGTAATGGAAGAAAAAGGGCATATCTATCTGATTCTTTCTGAACAACTTGATCTCCGAGAAAATATTTACAGAGTTGTTAGAAAAATTAAATAAAGAATGAAATTCAAGCTCTCTTTATCAATTCCACCCTCTTGAAAAAATGTGGTGTGTCATTTCAGTTTCATACTTAATGGATTTATCAATTCCACTGTAAGAGTAAAATGTGATGTGTTGTTTCAAATTCAAACTCAGTGGATTTATCAATTCTATCCTTGGAAAAATTGTTTTTTGTTGTTTCAGTTTCCTATGGAGAGCTACCAAAGAGTGCACATAAGGAGTCAATGGCCGAAATGACTACCCTAATATTGAGCTTTGATATATCAGAGGATTTTCATCAAATGGGAAACAAAAGTGGGAATGTGTTCTCGAGCTGTGTTGCAGTAAATACTGGACAAATGTTGTCATTTTCAGCCTTCAGGAAAAGCATATTGAGGTTTTTACCTTTTTAAAGAATTTTCAAGGACTTCTAAGTTCGTACAAGAGATTATGGCATGGAGCATATGATGTTTCCATATTGTTTAACTTGCTACTTGGGTACTAGTGTCAATTCCATTAGTTGACAATTACAGATGAATAAAAGTAAAAATATTGAAACATTTTTCCTAACAATGTTACTGTTATTGAAGAGGGAGTCCATACTGTTAGCTTAAACTTGTTATCAAGACTCATTTAGAGTCTAGCTTTCATGCAAATAACATCTGACATCCAGTGTATGTTTTCAGCCTTTATTTTTCCTCCTTTGCACTCATTCTCTTTTGCATGTTTGGTGCAATTGAAAGGTTCGTTACACTAGTCCATGTAGATCTTATGTGAGCCTATGGATTGCCTGATCACGATATCCGTTTTCTATCACCATGCCTATTGGAAAAGATACAAATGATAATAGCATAAAACAAGAGAAAGAACAAAAAAGGAAACAAATAGAGAGAAACAATGGACGAAAACTATGCTTTGCAAACCCAGTAATGGAAAAGATACAAACGATAATAGCATAAAACAAGAGAAAGAACAAAAAAGGAAACAAATAGAGAGAAACAATGGACGAAAACTATGCTTTGGGTTTATCATAAAACAAGAGAAAGAACAAAAAAGGAAAAAAAATAGAGAGAAACAATGGACGAAAATGGATGAAAACTATGCTTTGCAAATCTAGAAAGCATCCATTGACCAACAAAGAACATCCTACATGCAAATAAATAAAGTATTAAAAAGAAGCCAAAAAATTCTTATGAGAAATACTAAATGCACACTAAGCATCTTAGTGCAAATATCAAACAAACCCCAAATCTAATGCAAAAGAAAATATATCTTAGACAAACATGAAAAATCATAAAGCCTAACTAGATAAGGAGGGAGGGGAGCCATTGTAATTGAAATAAGGAGACTTTGCACCAATCACATCGAATTTACACCAAACCAATTCACCTCTCATATATATGTAAATAGGTAATGTAATGCAAAAGAAAATTCAAAATAGTAAATACATCTTATACAAACATGAAAAATCATAAAGCCTAACTAGATAAGGAGGGAGGGGAGCCATTGTAATTGAAATAAGGAGACTTTGCACCAATCACATCGAATTTGCACCAAACAAATTCACCTCTCATATATCTCATATATATGTAAATAGGTAATGGCAGATCATATATGGATATTTGCACCAAAAGAGAACTCAACGCTACCTTTGCACTCTATTGCATACATGAGGCTTTCACCAAAAGATAGCTAACACTCTACCTTTGCTTCTACTTTTTCTATAGTGGACTCACCAGCTACCTTTGCTTCGAATTTTTCTATAGTGCCCCACCCCTCGTAACAAAATGATCAAATTTTTCTATAGTGCCCCACCCCTCTTGACACAAAGATATTTAGCAGTTCCACCAATGCTCATTCACCTTTCTTTATTTGTATTGCATTTAAATTTCAACAAACAAACACGATATAATGATGAAGCAACAAATGGATTAAAATTAAAATAGGAATGAGACTATATACTTATGTAATAGCAAGGAAGTAAATTCCTCCATACATACCTCTTTTATTTTTGCCCATAAAGAAGTTAATTCTCTTGTCACATACCTCCTTCACCTTTTCCCACCACACCTGTGGACTCTGTTACCCACCATTTTGTGGGTGATATCCATAGGAGATCTCTCCAAGATGGTCTTCAGTCGACAGCCAGCAGCCCCTTGCAGCCACCAACTAGCTCGTTGTGTCACTTCTCTGCCACCTAAGCTAGCCATGTGGTCCCTCACCCATCTGCGATGATCGTATGTTTGAAGGTGGGCCTCCCGAACATAAAGGTATGCCTTGTCATTTGGTAATCGAGTATTGTAGTTTGCTTATCATGGACACTTTTGGGCACGGGTTAATTGGGGGAATTGGCAGAAAGAATGGGCTAGGTCTGTGCTCTTGTCCCCTAGACCCCTTTTTGGATGTTAACCTTTGATTCTAGTCTTCTGGGATCTCTTTTACTGACCCTTTGGATTTAGGGATGGTATTTCATGGGAAACCCTAATTTTTCTTGCGTGGTCCCACTCCCTCATCCACATATATTGCCTCCTTTCCACTCATTATAACCCCATTCATCATTTCTCCCACCTGGGTCCACATAGGGTTGGCTTTCCCATTCCTCTTGCCCACACCTTGGGCCAGGGCTAGAATGATGCCCCGAAGGTTGATGCAACAAAAAAGAAAAGCAAAAGCATAATTGGCCACATTCAACAGAAAAATGTACCACAAAATGCAAAAGATGTCCGAGACAAACACATTTAGCATGTGGGAAAAAGCCAATACATGAGCTCCACCCCATCATCATGGTCATCAACCTGATTCCTACAAGTACTAGATGAGCCTCATTTATCAGTTAGGAACCCATGATTGTCCCAACCCCTGGTGGTCAATGAACTAGCCTACCTTAAAAGGGGTATCCAGTGTTATATCTCACACATCATGCTCTCACCCCTTGAGCCACGAGCAGTCAATTAAAAAAATCATAAAAGGGAAAAGGCATATAAAGAAGTGTGGAAAATCAAGGTTGGGGCACCTCATGTACCACGATTGCTCCCTCCTATACATTATATACCCAAGTGTGGGCTTCCCTTTTTCTAGATACCCTTGTACCCTAGCATGTGGCCCAGGGTTGCCCCTTTTCATTCCCTACTCCATTCATCTCTGTACCACATGCCACCACATTTTAAAGGATATACCTTGGACATATTATCCCCTTTAGAAGTATAAACCACTTAACGGGATATTGGGTTAACCACATTTGGAGCTTGGAGACATTAGCACATGCCAAAGCCCATTATGGAAGGGCATGCCATTATGAAGTCTCGACCTGTTGTCCATGATTTGTAAGCTCCTTACTCGATTTCCCTTGATGACCTGGTGTACTGGAAGGCTAGGGGATGCATTGGATCTTATGCAGGATTGCAGATGGTCTCCATCTTGGGTTTGGTTTCCCTATACGGGGTCCTAACCCTTCAAAGGGCTACATTGGCACATGTAGGGTGTGTGTTGAGATCCATGGGCCTCCACAACAATAGACAACACTCCATGGATCCCTAGAGATGTTCAAAGAATGCTCGAGATTCACCTACTGGACAAGGAAGATGCACCTAGTTCACCTTTGCCTAGTCAGCTCCATAATTGTACCATGCACTTGGCAGATGACCCATGACTTGTATGTTGTGTGGCATCACTTACACCATCAAGTGAGCCTTTACAGATGGTCTACAAGCATCTTCGACTTACTTGGAGACCCATTAGGTCACTTGTGTGCATCACAAGTTTGTTATGTGGAAAACAAAGGGCCAACCCCTTGTCCATTTCTTTTGGAAGTCCAATTCATCATCTTGGCACTTATGGACTTCATTAGGCCTCTAAGAGAGCCAAACGACATGCACTATTGGTCATTCGATCTCTTGGGAGGCTTGCTATTTTGTTTATGAGCTAGTTTGGTGGGCTTGTCACCAAAAGATAGTTATTTGCATATTATTTTAGTTGATGGGCTAATGTAGGCTCAAATTAGGTAATTTGAACTCCTAATAAATGTATAAATAGGAGAATAGTTCACCTTTGCCTAGTCAGCTCCATAATTGTACCATGCACTTGGCAGATGACCCATGACTTGTATGTTGTGTGGCATCACTTACACCATCAAGTGAGCCTTTACAGATGGTCTACAAGCATCTTCGACTTACTTGGAGACCCATTAGGTCACTTGTGTGCATCACAAGTTTGTTATGTGGAAAACAAAGGGCCAACCCCTTGTCCATTTCTTTTGGAAGTCCAATTCATCATCTTGGCACTTATAGACTTCATCAGGCCTCTAAGAGAGCCAAACGACATGCACTATTGGTCATTCGATCTCTTGGGAGGCTTGCTATTTTGTTTATGAGCTAGTTTGGTGGGCTTGTCACCAAAAGATAGTTATTTGCATATTATTTTAGTTGATGGGCTAATGTAGGCTCAAATTAGGTAATTTGAACTCCTAATAAATGTATAAATAGGAGAGACGTGAATTCATTTTGTATCATCAGTTGGATTGGATCATATCTTCTTGTGATATTTTCACTATCTTTTGAGGATGAGACTTTTTAGATGAATGGATGAATTTTGATGTTTGGTTATTCTTCTTTGTCTTGGAGCTTCTATGACTGGCATATCTTAGTGATTACATATATTCTTCTTACATGTAAGTACTATGTTAATGCTATTTTGATTCTTTATGTTGTTGCATTCATGATATTGGGATTTTCACTATTCTAGGGTTAATTTGTTGTTTTTCTTGGAACGAAATTGTGGAAATTAAATCTATAAATAGTGTTGCATCATGATTGGGCCATGTTTGAATGGATGAATGTTCCTAGAGACATCCTTGTTTTGAAAAGCCACCATATATTGTTGAACGAAGTATAAATGACCTTGAAGCCACTTCCATTAAGCCCTAATGCCCAACGAAGCTTTTAGGCCTCCTTGACAAGTGGAAATCAATCCAAACTCTAAATCTTCCATGACTCCATCTCTCCCAAAGGATAAAGCATTAGACCTCCTCTAGTGATCACAATAAATCTTATTTATTTCACCTTCCCCTCTTTTTCTAGGCCTAGCCTACATAGGTCACCTAGGGCATCAATTATCTGACAATCTAACCATCCAAATACTTCGCTTTTTGGTCCACAACTGTGTTGGTACATCCTTAAGAAGCCCTCCAAATTTGATGAAATTCCGACGATGGGATCTTGAGATATCGTAAGCCCTAGCTCGAAGACCAATTCTTGCCCTTGGTTTCCCTTAGGCTAGAAACCTCACTAGGATCCTTGCATTTCCTTTCATTGAAAATTCATTGCTTGGTCCCTTTCCCCTCCCTAATTAGGTCAAATTTATCATTGGTTGCTAAATCCTATCCCCTTGACCTAAACTCAGGTCCACTTGGTCCCATGCACTATCAAGGTTAATTCTTCAAAGATCACCTGGAACCCAAGTTTCCACAAGAATTCTAGAGCTTAGGGATCTCCTTTATAGGACACATACTCAAAACCTAACCCTTGAAATTCTCCCCAAGCCATTCCTAGAGAGCCTTCCATCTTGTCTTCCAAGACAAACAAGCCACAATCTTGAGCCTCTCTTTTGAATAGGCTTCTAGGATCACCCTTCGTGATGTCTTTGATCTATTCATCTTTGTGATCCTCATCATACTGGATTTCCTGCCATCCTTATCATACTAGATTTCCTGCCATCGATGAAAGTTCGTAAAGAGTAAGGAGCTTTAGTTGAGGTGACAGTGGGCTATTGCTCCATTGTTGCCCTTGACCTAGCAATTGTCCCTTTAGGATTCCCTCCTAGGATTCTTGCTAGTTTGCGTGGTAATAGACTCCACATCAGCCCTAAACCCACACTATGGGTAAAATATTTGAAATATACAAAGAATTTTGGTACAAGGGAAGATGTTGACAACATCTTTAAATCCTAAAGGGCATAAGATTGCGCCATAAAAGTGGCTAAAGGTGGCATTTGAACTCCAAAAAAAATGTCAATAGCAAGAACATGACTTCAATCAATTGGAATTATCTCGAATGGTTGAGAGGAGGAATGTTATCCTCCCTTCCCAAGTTTAATTCCAACAAGTGACATGTCAAGCTCCTATAGAGTATATCGTTGTATCGTGTTGACTTGACCTTATGCCCTAACGAATCTAGTGTTTACCATAGGTACTACTACCACAATCTAGCAGCCTAGTGCTAGGCCATCCTAGATCCCCAGCAATAACAAGACCTGCCACAGTTGTCACCTCAATAGCGAATTTCACTGTTGTTTTGTGGGAAAATGATATCCCCGGAAAGGAGGCTTCCCTGATAAGACTTAGAGGTTAGATAACTAAAAGATCCTAAGCCAAATAGCTCTCTAAGGAACTTGTGAATTTTACATCTCAAATAAACTTCAATAAAGTATGGCTCCAAGTGGAAATAGGTAGTGAGGTTTTTGACGATGGCTCAGATAGGCATTGGAGAATGCTCACACAAATTCTCAAACACGAGCTACAATGAATTTAATGATTTAAAAAAATATGTAAGTGATGGAAAGTTGAAGGATCAATGCATTGGCTCATTCATTAATAAATTTCCGAACAAATGGAATTAGACAAGGAGTGAGTGAATAGATGAAGACCTTGAACAGAGAGGGAAAGAAAGATCACTTCTCAATATAACCTAGGCGACTTTCCAAAGCAGAAGACTTAAGATCAACGAATGCAATCTAATTTCCAAGTCAAGGAATGCAATCTAATTTCCTTGGATAGATACTTGATGACAAATTTTGCATATGAATAAAACAGAGTTCATAAAAGATGTTGCAATTTTTTATATGGCTCATGAGAAACCCTAATCCACCAATTGTTGAAAAATAAAAGATAATAATCATGATAAAATAGCATTATTCATTTCCTTCTTACCAGGACTCCTCCCATCAGTGAAAGTCCGTAAAGAACAAGGGACATTGACTAAGGTGCTAGTGGATCCTTGTCCCATTGTTGTCATTGGTCTAGTAGTTGTCCCCATAGGTTCCCCTCCTAGGGCCCCGCTAGATTTTGTGATAACAGTACCCAACATTGGATGTTGAGAGCATATCGATATATTCAAAGAAGCCTCATCCAAATTTGAAAAAGGAGCTTCCAACATTTGGTGGTGCTCCTTGGGGTGTTGTCCCCCATGTATTGGGATTTGTGAGATATATCTCAAAATTCTAAGTCATGAGAATGTTATTCATTTATTTTTTGGGACAATATCAGAGAGGTTAGCTCAAGCACTCTTGCAGTTTAAAGACAATATCTTTCCTCAAAGCTTTGATTGAAGTTTTTCTCAAACATTGTGGCCCAAGATGGCAGAGATATGAAGACACCTTTCAGCACTTGTTAGCAGCCCTGTAGCATGAAGGCCTTCTTGATTTGTTGGAAGGCAATGATGACATTGATGATGATGAAGATGACGCAGCGGTGGAAGGAAGTATTCTGGATATCCTTCAAGAGGATGATACACCAGATCATGAAGATATTGCTGCTATTTTGGGTGATGTTGTGGCTCGGAAGTATTATGGATATCCTTCAAGAGGATGATACACCAGATCATGAAGATATTGCTGCTATTTTGGGTGATGTTGCAGCTCGGAAGTATTCTGGATATCCTTCAAGAGGATGATACACCAGATCATGAAGATATTGCTGCTATTTTGGGTGATGTTGCGGCTCGGAAGTATTCTGGATATCCTTCAAGAGGATGATACACCAGATCATGAAGATATTGCTGCTATTTTGGGTGATGTTGCGGCTCGGAAGTATTCTGGATATCCTTCAAGAGGATGATACACCAAATCATGAAGATATTGCTGCTATTTTGGGTGATGTTGCGGGTCTAGAATTTGACAAGGCCAGCAGTGCTGTTAACGCAGAAAACTCAAGTGAGACAAAGCCATTTGAGCACATGGATAGGAAAGAAGTGGAATGTGCTATTTATAGGCCCACCGGTTGTGATGATGTTGCCACTGTCACAAGTTGGAATTCGCACCCATAAACTAAAAAAGACAGCTTAGCTGACCCTAGATTTTTGAAGTTTCGTGAAGAATTTTAAGGAGGTAGCAATAACAAAGTATCTGTTGAAGATGACTCCTCAGATCAAGAAAAAAAGTATGATGCTTCTATCATGGAAGATAATCAAAGGGAAATTATAGGCCAGATCTGCACTTTGCACCTCGAAACTCGAAAAAGACAGCATTACTGACTGCAGAGTTTTGAAGTTTTGTGAAAAAATTGGAGGAGATAATAATAACAAAGTATCTGTTGAAGATGATGCCTCGGATCAAGAAAAGCAGTCTCATGCTTCTATTATGGAAGTTGACCAAAGGGAAATTATGGATCAGATCTGTTGGGAAGAGTTGGAACTCATAACAGGGCTACATTTGCACACTTTGAATTGCTTGGTGATGAGTTATCTATCCAAGAAAGCCGAGAGTAAGAGGCTGCTCCGAGGAATGATGTGTGCTCAAAATTTGAGGAGACTGATAGCCACACAGGATATATTGCTACTCCTGGGGAAGATGGGAATCATTTTGAGTAGTTTAAGACAGCATTACTGACTGCAGAGTTTTGAAGTTTTGTGAAAAAATTGGAGGAGATAATAATAACAAAGTATCTGTTGAAGATGATGCCTCGGATCAAGAAAAGCAGTCTCATGCTTCTATTATGGAAGTTGACCAAAGGGAAATTATGGATCAGATCTGTTGGGAAGAGTTGGAACTCATAACAGGGCTACATTTGCACACTTTGAATTGCTTGGTGATGAGTTATCTATCCAAGAAAGCCAAGAGTAAGAGGCTGCTCCGAGGAATGATGTGTGCTCAAATTTTGAGGAGACTAGCACTGATAGCCACACAGGATATATCGCTACTCCTGGGGAAGATGGGAATCATTTTGAGTAGTTTTTAACTTTTTCTATTGGCTGCCCCACTGTAAACAGCACTGCTGACCCTAAGAACAGCCACAATATGGGCAGATTGAATTCATTGTTTGATTTGATACAAATTGGCCATAGATCTTTCATTTTGCATCTTAGTGAAATAGAGCCATTGCAGCAAGTAATGAGCAGGGTATTGAAGATAACTCTTGTGCCATTTCCAGCCCTACAAGTTGTGATAATATCACTACTGTCAAAATTAGAGATTGGCACTCAGAATTTGAAGAAGGAAGCATTGACAACCAGGTAAATGAGGCCACCATGGGAAGAGATCTAAAGTTGGATCTGAGTAACTATTTTGAGGGATATGACTATTTTTTATAGATAAACCCAAGACAATATGTTTTGTGCTTTGACAGGCCACCAATGTTTGATGATGATCCTAGCTATTATGAGAAAGACGAAAATTGCCAAGAAGCATATGATTGTATGAATTTGCAAAAATTTGAAGATAAAGCCACTTTTGAGGATATCACATCAGAGCTGACTTGCACAACTGTTAAAGCAGATAATGATAGTTGTGAAAATTACATACGGTGGGAGCATGAGAAGAAAGGTTTTGACTGCCCTAGCCTAAAGGAAAACGATGGCAGTGGTCCTGGCGATTATGCTCTCGAGGAGGTTGATGGTAATCCTATTAAGCCTCTTAAAGATGATATAGGCACCACGGATGAAGGTAATGCAAATTTACGGGCAGTGCATTTTCAAGAGTATAACTCTAGCAAGACAGGGTATGGATCATTTTCCGATAACCCAATCATATACTTGTAAAAGAAAAAGAAAAAAAGATGTTTCAGATGAAGTAAAATCAGCCAATAAAGATCAGCACGATGAGAGTTTAAAATTTGTTGGAAAATATATTTTCTCTGTCTGCAAATATCAAGGGAAGGATGCAGGAAAAAGTGTAACAGTGGAGAGCCCTGCAAAGAAGGATTCAAGTTCTGTTGTTACTCAGGTCCACTTGTTTGGATTTTTAACCATAGGTTTGGAATTATCACCAAAGAACATTTGTTGTAAATATTGCAGACAATATATTGTTTGAGATCATCCCTGATTGCAAACTTGAAAGGGTGTTTTGTTGGCACTAGATATTTATTACCTCCACGTCTCTCAGACAGTTTATGTAAAACTGAAGACGAATCATCTTTGAATCAAAGACAGAAATAAGTTTTCCTAGGGATAGTCTATGGGAAAATTTTGACACAAGTATAATGGATATCCAAAAGTGAGAAGAGTGTTGGTGAAGCAACAGTTGGCCCCATCCCTAGTACACAGGAACCCACACTTGAGCTTTTGGACTTTATCTTTATAAGTGCAAGATTTTGTTGTAACATTACCTACCATAACTTCCCCACTCACTAAATCAGGAAAAAGGACAAACTAGAAAAAATAAAAAATAAATAAAGACCAGAAGATCTTATTAGAAATATTAAAATGGCAATAAAAACCGCATTAAAAATATTAAACAAATATTGAATATAATGTGATATATCTTAAACTTGTTAATAATTTTAAGCAAAACTTCATATTATGAAGATCAAAATTTGTATACAGTAAATAAGAAGGACAGACGACAATCATCATATTTGAAACAAAGAAAAAATCATAGTAAAACCAAAAGAGAACTTACCTTTGTCTCATGCCTTTGTGCTTTTCTAAATTGCCCCATGTCTCTCCCACGCAAAGATATTTCAATAGTTTCATCAATGCTCCTCTATCTTTCCTTATCTGCAATTCATTTTGCACAATCAATGAATAGTTCACAAATAATATAAAATGCATATAATTTAAATAAACACAGATGAAATCATATATACCTGCTCCTCCTTGGCCTTCATCTTCACTCAATGCACTTATGGAATCTACATCAACACTAGGACCTGCCTCTATTTCAGCACCTACCCAACTAAACAAAAATAAAAGAAATCATCTTTGCTCAATGCACTTGTGGAATCTACATCAACACTAGGACTTGCCTTGATTTCGCCACCTACCCAACCAAACAAAAATAAAAGCAAAAATTATTAAATATAGATTCCAAGATCATATGAGAAACAACAAAAGTCTTTTGAGATATAAACTAGACACTCTAAGATATTATGAGAAATCTTATGAAGACCAGAAATTGTATACCCTAAATAAGAGGAAGGACAGAGGACAATCATCATATTTGAAACAAAGAAAAGCTCATGGTAAAACCAAAAGAGAACTTATCCTTTGTCTCATGCCTTTGTTTGCAGTTTTCTAAATTGCCCCATGTCTCTGCCACACAGAGATATTTCAATAGTTTCATCAATAACCCTCCACCTTTCCTTATCTGCAATGCATTGCACTCAATCAATGAATAGTTCACAAATAATATAAAATGTATCTAATTTAAATAAACACAGATTAAACCATATATACCTTCCCCTCCATGGGCTTCATCTTCACTCAATGCACTTGTGGAATCTACATCAACACTAGGACCTACCTCTATTTCACCACCTACCCAACCAAACAAAAATAAAAGCAAAAATTATTAAATATAGATCCCAAGATCTTATGAGAAAGAAGAAAAGTATTCTGGGATATAAAATAGACACTTTAAGATATTATGAGAAATCTTACCATAAATCTTATGAGTAATGGTCAACTCTAAATAGGTAAAAAAATAGGTGAACTATTGTTCCTAAAAAGAGAAAAATGTCATAAAAAAACAAATTAGCATGTGATGCTCACAAAACGCAAAAAGGGTAAGAGGCATATCAATGGAAAAACTAAGCCATTGCCTCAACCTTTTCTAGAGTGCCCCACATCCATGCTCATAAATGAGAAAACCACAACAATAAACCAACAACAGCAAAAAAAAAAAAAAACTTAATTATAAAATAAACAAATAAATAAATAAGAGAAACAATGGATGAAAACTCTGATATGCAACCCCAAAATGCATCGATGGCCAACCAAAGACACCTTGCACAACAAAAACATATTGTAAAAAAATTTAAATACACAAAATGTTGTAATAAATATAAAACAAAGATCAAAATATCTTATGAGAAATCATAAATAGAGACCAACAATATTTATCTTATGTACTAGAAAATACATCTTATGTAAACACTAAAAATCATCAACCCTCAATAGTTAAGGATGGAGAACTATTGTAATTGAAATTAGAAGAATTTCACAACAAAACATACACAAATTTTGCACCCAAAGAGAACTCACCTCTACCTTTGCCTCGGACTCTGCACTTTACAATAATCACTCTCTCATAGAGATATTTCATAGTTTGGTTAATGATTCTTCATATTCCATTATTGCATTGCATAGCACTCAATAAAGTATTATGAGAAATATTATTTACACACACAACGTTGTGAGCTATATGAAATAAAGATGAGAAAATCTTATGAGTAATGTTGAACAAAGACCAAAAATATAATGAGTAATCTTATGCACTAAAAAGTACATCTTATGTAGAAATTAAAAAATAGTAAACCCTAAATAGGAAAGGAGGGAGGATCATATATAGGTACATAGGTAATAGTAGATCATATATGGATATTGCATTAAAAGAGAACTCACCTATACCTTTTCCTTTGCCTTCGCACTCTACCACAATCTCTCCCTCAAAAGGATTTTTAGTAGTTTAGCTAGCGATTATTTACACCACATTACCTACATTACACCATGTCAATAATAAGATAAATGAAAAATAATATAATATGCCTTGAATCTAAATGAAAATACCTAAAAACCTACATCTCACGTCAACCTACACCTTATTGATGCAGGCGGGAGCCTGCAAATACCAGGATCTTAAATTCTGTTCCATATCTACTCAATTCACAGCTTATTCCCAGCTTAGTGAAATAACATAAGGCGTTTTGACCATTAAATCAGAAAAACAGTCAAATCTCTGTCCTCTCCATATACATAACACTGTCTTTTGAGCCAAATATAGAAGACAATACAAGACAGCAGTTAGGCAATACGCACCCACAGTTCTCCACCTGTAATCTATGATCAATACCCAACCTGTAACGCGATCCGGATGCGCCCTCCATACACTATACGCAGGGTTAGTTACCTGTTCAACGACACGGTGTTTTCAATACAAACCCACAGCAACCGTTCGGCCGTCCAAAAAAACCCGCATCCTTCGACCTGTTTCTAATTTCCACGGTTCAATATCCAGCGTCCCAATATAAATCCACAGGCATGCAAAACATGAAAGGCGTGATTGCGACATAAACCCCGCCTACAGTCATACGCTGCTCCTCATTTTAACACACAGTCATACCTATATTCCATATGCGCTCAACAAATTAAAGGATAACCCCACCGTCTTAACGCATGGCAAATTAATAAAAACAATCCGCTGGTTTTTTCTTATTCTAAACAAATCTCTCATGTATATATATATACGACATCGACTTCTATAGGCAGGCTCTTATGTATCGGTCGACTGGCACTGGTTTCAAAAAGGATTTTATCAGGTAAAGGCTCGGATTGACACATACAGTTGGTCAACTCATATAAATTGCGATCGCCACCCAGCAAACGGACCGGTGTCTATTATATAGATTCTAATCCTCGAGCTAATCGCAGTGAATTCCGCATGACAGTCCCGATTGTTTATACAACTCTGCGATCATTAAAACGGTGAACTTCTCAACTGACTTATACAATTGTATGTGACCCTTGACAACTCACCAGTTCCGCTTTCCTGTAGTCGAGACAGCCTCCCACCTTCGATATGCACCTTTAAGCAGTCATAAAATCACATTTTTTGAGGAACGAAGCGCAACTTTGAACATGAGGAGACAAATGGATCGGTGGAAATCTTAAAAGGGACGCCGTCTAGAGATTTTAAGAGATCTTTCAACGCAGATGGGTCTTGGGCAGAGACAGTAACTATAATTTTGATTGCTAATATGGACCTGTCCAACATAGCATGCGTCTTCGGCTAATAAATCTCAACAATACCTCTGATGCTTAACGAAACTACATGCGCTCTCGCCATACCAAGAGGGCCAATGCGCCACTGCAAATACAGTCACACCCCCAGTAATTACGTTTGGAAAATTACGATATCCACATAAAGATATACAGCGTACCATTGATGGTGCTTACGCCCAGGAAGTCTAGGCTCAAGGCGGTCAGTCCGCCAATAATTATGCCTTTCATTTCGATGTCACCGAAGTTGAGCCCTGCTAAGAGCATGAGAGAATCGTCCTAAATGCAAGTGCTGGCGCGCTTGAAACCTCTCAAAACTAATGTCATGCGTACCTGCACATATGGGTTTTCATGAAGGTATATTAAATTGCTCCCAATTATAGAATCACAGTAGCCAATTCAAAAGGTTTCCCCGCCACGATGTTTTATAAGCCGAGATGCTTCATAATCCGAGAAGAGCTCCGCACTGTCCACCATAATCAACATGAATAATTCTGCTTTAGAACTGGCAAAATAACACCATGATAAAACTCCGCCTATAACCAGAATACACATATAAATTTCCAGGCATAAATTCAAGTATAAACTGAGATCGAAATTCGAGAATTCCGCGAGGGCAAGGATCGATTCAAGGCAGTATGAATTCAGAAAAACGCATGTAACATCACATGGAAGGCAGCGGATTCAACAATTAGTACACACAGCAATGAACTGAATTCAACATATTTATATTTACATAAACCAAAGTATACACACAGAACTTCACATTCATGGCCAGATATGCAAATCTATTGCCCTTTTACAAACTGCTTGAAGGCTCTCAAGGAGAACTTCTCACACCCACTCTCTCACTCTCACACTTGTTCTCTCTGATTTTCTCCCCAAATCCCTTCCTATTTAAAATCATTAAATTAAATGCTCAATCCCTTAAAATCCTCAACAACCCCTAAATCTCTCAACATCCCTAAATGATAGGCTTTTATCCCTAAAATCCTTCAATTCATTAAATTTCCTCATATCCTTTTATTAATAAAAGGATATTTACATAAATCCTCACCTTCTCATATTTAATCCAAATTAATTAATAAAATATTAAAAATCATCAACACCATATTTACAAATTGACATTATCATACCCCATATTTACAGATGGAGAAAAAGGTCTTGATGCTCCTGCATCACTTATCCACTACACCTTCAGAGTCATGGGATGGGTTGCTAGCACCTGTCTTTATTTCCCACACATTGTACCAAATAGAAACCAAAATAGACCCAAAAAAAAAAAAAATCTCGTGAGTAATATTATGTAAAAGTAGATCTTGCCCACTCATTGTAACAAATAGAAACCAAAATAGGCCCCAAAAAAAAAAATCTTATGAGTAATATTATGTAAAAGTAGATTTTGTGCAATGATAAAAAAATTATAATCCCTCAATAATGAAAGAGGGGGAAGAACCATTGTATTGAAATGCGAAGATATTCAAGTCTTAACCAAAAGAGAACTCACCTTCTCCCTTTGCACTCTCCTACACTTCTCCAAGTCTCATTTACACAAAAATTACTTTAAAAGTTTCAACATTGCTCCTCCACCTTGTTTTACCTGCATTTGCATTGCATTCAATAAATAAGTAAATCCCAAATAATATAAGATGCATATAGTTTAAATAAAAGTACATCTTATGAATGAATTCAATAAATAAGTAAATCCCAAATAATATAAGATGCATCTAGTTTAAATAAAAGTACATCTTATGCTATGACCAACAATCATAAACCCTACATTGGTATAAATTAGTAAATCCCAAATAATATAAGATGCATCTAATTTAAATAAAAGTGCATTTTATGCTAAGAACAACAATCATAAACCCTACATTGGTATAAATAAGTAAATCCCAAATAATATAAGATGCATCTAATTTAAATAAAAGTGCATTTTATGCTAAGACCAACAATCATAAACCCTACATTGGTAATGAAAGTAGACACCCATCCTATCTAAACTAGGAGGAATTCAAATTAGAACTTACATGAGTCTTCTATCTTTGCTTCTACTTTTGCTATAGTGCCTTAGGTCTCTCTCACACAAAGATATTCAAAAGTTTCACCAATGCTCATTCACCTTTCTTAATCTGTGTCGCATCTAAATTTCAACAAACACACATGATACAATGAAATATATTCAAAAGTTTCACCAATTCTCATTCACCTTTCTTAATCTATGTCACATCTAAATTTCAACAAACACACATGATACAATGAAAGATATTCAAAAGTTTCACCAATGCTCATTCACCTTTCTTAATCTATGTCGCATCTAAATTCAACAAACACACATGATACCCCGGATGCGGGTGAAGGGACGAGTGTCAGTGAGGAGCCACATGACAGCCATGTGCTACCTCGTGCTTAAGGGGCGCATTCAATACATTCCTCAACGCCATGGAATATATGTACAGAGCGAGCGGCAGGCATTCAATGCGAATTCTGGTTATATGGCGCGACTGCAAATTGCAGTTATGGCGAACAGGTTTCGAGGGATTGCTGGATTTGTTAAAAAGGGAGATGGATTGGGATACGATGATCAGTTTGCTGTGTGCGGCTTTACCTTCCAAGCTACAGCTCTTGCTGGTAACGCCTGCATCCATTTCATTGAAGGCTGTCACAAGCCCGAAAATTCGGTTGGTTGCTGTCTGTGTTCAGTTGGGTGGCGTCTCAAGTCTGTGGGGCGCTGCTTCAACTCTGTTTCAGAATTTCTACACGCCCCCACTACTCCTACAAAGATGGTCAGACGGAGGGGTCCTGCTCAGGGAAGGCCATCTCGTCCTCCAGCCACAAGGCCCCGCCTTCACTGTTGCCGCTGTCACTGCCATGGAGGGGTTAAAGCCACCCCCATCCAGGCTAGCCAATTCATGGACGCGAGCAGCCCTAATTCTGAACCAGCCCCTGCACCTGCATTCGGTTCCGCCATCTTCACCTTCAGCAGCTCGATGGACAAACCCCGCATTAATGCACATGTCTCGGTTCTATTCCTCGAGGAATCTCAGGACGATGAAGGAGGTTCGTGCAATATGGAGAAGCTCCCAGGTGGAAGCTCGGTCGTGGACGAGAAGAAACCTGTGGAGGCACCTGGGCAAGCTCCTAAAAGCCCTCAGGCTCAGAAGGCATCGACTTCCAAGGAGGACACTGAGGATGATTGGGACTCCCTGCGAGAGAAATACGGATGGTGCAGGGTGGTCGAGGAAAGGCCGGAGGAATAGCCCTCCACTGGTTCACACTCTCTTCATCCATTACTGTTCAGGTTCTGTTTTGGTTAATGGCTATGTATTTTGTCATTTCTGGTTCAAGTCCATATCTATGTCTGCTCCTGTTAATTTTGTATGGCCTGTCAGGGAATTCGTTGAAAGTCTTATGAAGCCCCTGCGTGGGAAGTATTGTTTTGCTCCTGTGCCCCTGCGTGGGACTTCTCTTTTGGTCAGGTACCTTTGTCGTGTTACAATGGATCTATATGGGTTGTTCGGTCTAGTCGTGATGCCCCTGCGAGGGCAGGTTTTGTTCTGTGAAAGCCGAGTCCAAAGAGCCACAGCTGGCCTTGGGCATATTGACACAGTGTCTGTAAAGTTTTCCTGTATATAATACAATAGCATAGATTTACCGAGAAAAAAAAAACAAACACACATGATATAATGATGAAGCAACAATCCGAAAAATTAAAATAGGCATAAAATTATATGCTTATGTAATTCCATTGTTACATGCCTCCTCCTCCTTTTCCCACTACACCTGTGGACTCCAAGTCAGCCCTAAACCCACACCATCCACACCATGGGGTTGTTAAGGTCTCCCTTAATTTCCCCACCCATTGAACGAAAAAAATATGAACAAAAGAAAAATAGATCAAAAGATACAAGAAAAACAAAATACCAAACCACAAAGTAGCATGGTCATGCCCACAAATGTAAAGTTATAAAAGTCACAATGGTAGAAAAACAACAGAAGAGAATATGACCAACAATATAAAAAATAAAATAAGAAAACATAAAATGACAAGCAAGAGACAATATTTGCCCTCCAACCCCAAAAAGTTTCCATGAACAACCAAGGGAACCCTGCACACCAAAAAACTGAAAAGTATTAAATAGGGACTAGAAATTATTAATGAAAAAAATTAATACACACAGCTGTGAGAAATATGAAACATACATTGAAATATCTTATCCAAAATCTTAAACAAAGTCCGAAAATCTTATGAATAACCTTGTGCACCAGAAAATACATCTTATTCAAACACCAAAAACCATAAGCCCTAAACTAGTAAAGAGGGAGAGGAACTACAGTGTTTGAAATGAGAAATATTTTATAACACATTATACATATTTTGCAACAAAAGGAAACTCACCTCCAACTTCACCATTGTGCTCCAATATAATGTCTCACACATGAAGATATTTCAATAGTTTCATCAATGATCATCCACATTCCTTTACCTATATTGCACTGAACAAACATATGGGACCCCATAGATAATGTGAGTGTTCACCTTTACTCACTAAACAAATGGAGTATGTCTCACATGAAGATATTTCAGTATTTTTGTCACCTTTACTCACTAAACTTATGGAATATGTCTCACATGAAGATATCTCACTAATTTCGTTAGTAATCGTCCACATTCCTTTACTACATTGCATTTCACTCATAATTAAACAAATGACCAATAATGTTTAATTTAAACAAACAAACATTTGGGACCATAAATATGGCCACAGTATTCACCTCTACTCACTACAATTATAGAAACTTGGATGATTAGGACCTGCATTAATCTCCCACCCACTAAACCAAAAAAAAAAATAACCATAAAATATTAAATAAAAATCAAAAAAACCTTATGAAACTTAAGACACCAAAATTCTCACGAGAAAAAAGATACTCTCCCTTAAATTTGAGAAGTAGGACGAAAAAATATCTATGGCCACAGTATTCACCTCTACTCACTACAATTATAGAAACTTGGACGATTAGGACCTGCATTAATCTCCCACCCACTAAACCAAACAAAAAAATAACCATAAAATATTAAATAAAGATCAAAAAGATCTTATGAAACTTAAGAAGACACCAAAATTCTCCGAGAAAAAAGATACTCTCCCTTAAATTTGAGAAGTAGGACGACAAAATGTCAGGGCAAACACCAATTCTGGTGAGTTCAAAGAATGGATCTCATTACTACCATTCGTAGAGGGGAGGAAGAGAACATTCCAAAAAAACTTGTATATAATGGAAGTTTCAGAACAAAAATTGTGGCCCTGTTATCAGAAGGTATAGAACAAAAGGATAAGAAGAAGGAAAACCATGAAAAACTAGGCTTTCTAGAGAGGAAACATAAGAAATGCATCAAAACCAAAAAGGAAAACATGAGAATAATATTGGATGAAGACATGGAAATGTAAAAAATCACTTTATCAAGGAGAAAACCCTAATAGGGAAACTCATGGGGATACGAGTTTTAAAAGGAGCATTGCATACATGGATAGAGAGAGCTTGGAATGGAATATGGTATACCCTGATGGTTTATTTCCTTATTTGAGGAAGAAGGTGGTATTAGGGTCTATCCTTACTCAACCTTAAGAAGTGGAGAATGAGGTTTCGAACAAATAAGGATAGTAACTAGCAAATAAGAAAAGATAAGATAATTTTATCAATGTCCAACAAATGACCATAAATAGGTCAATGGGACTATTAGGTACAATAATTGAGTACAAAGTGGGAGCACAAAGATAACTCCTACAAAGAAAAAAAAACTACATATAAGTAAAACGAGCATACGCCATAAACCATCTGAAGTCTACAAATAATTCTGGTATAAGGGGAGAAGTTGAAGGCATCTTTGAATCCTAAAGGGCATAAGATTTTTCTATAAAAGTGGCTAAAGCTGGCATGAGAGGCACAAAAGAATAAAAAATGACAACAACGAGAACATGACTTTGATCAATAGGGTTTAACTCGAGTGGTCAAGAAGAGGAACATTATCCTCCCTTCCCAAGTTTAACTCCTAAAAGTGACATGTCAAGTTGTTAACAAGTATATTGTTGTAACATATATAAGTTGTTGGAATCACGATTGTCGTTACACCAAAACCTACAGGTTTTAGTAAATATATACATCGCCAAAGTTAACGAATCATTGAGAAGCAATTAAGCACATGTCGTAAAATACACGAGGAGCATTAGATTATACAATGCCCAACAATCTTCCCCCAGCACAAGTCGGGGGTGTTTCGAACTCTAGACTTTGGCTTTAATACCACTTGTTGGAATCACATTATAGCAAAACCCGCAATTTTTAGTAAACATGCACATCGCCAGAATTAACTAACCCTCGAGAGGTGGTTAAGCACATGTGAAACTCACTGCTTCTCCTTCTTACCCAAGTCAACATTGGTCAAACTGACTTCTAACACAGCTAATTTCAGCCCTCTTGCACAGTCCTACAATTCTCGGCCTGTCTGAAACTTCTGCAATTTCACATGTGTGGGATGATTGATGGAGCTTGATGGTATTTTGCTTCTTCGCTTGACTTGAGGGCTTCCCCTTGTGACCTTGGCTAGCAAGAATGATGGTTTCATGACCTTCTTCTAGGCTTCTTCAATGGTTGGTGTAACCCTACTGTAGAAACCCTAATCTTTGTCACATGTGCGAGGAGAATAACCCAAAAGCAGTGCCAAAAATACTTCGATTTCTTCTTCTTTCTTCGCTGGATGGGAGGCTCCTATTCCTCCTCTTCTTTCACTTCTGGTTGCATTTCAGATGCTTAATCAAGTGGTGTCTCAAGTGACGCTGAGTCCTCATTATATATAGTGATTTGTCCATGAAATAGGTCGTCTTGTGCAAGTGAGTTGGCTGACATGCTCTTCTATAATGATCTCCATCTCCTTTTGAGGGCTGACATGAAGGAGTACTTGTGACAAGGTCTTAAAGAGTTAATGACTCAAACAAATTCTCTTTTTACAATGTGTAACATGCCTAAATGGGCCTTCAATACATGACATTGACTCACTAGACTTTATGACTTGATGACCAAACCTAATAGCTCACAATGGGAGCTTCATCTATAAAATTCATTGAGCATGAAGCCCATGACTCAAGCACTGCAAAATAATTTAATTTTTCTTCTTTACATCAATTACATAAAATTATGATTACACAAGTCATTATGAAGACTGAACCTAGTTACATATTTCAACACTCCCTTTTAACTAGGGAGGAATTCATAATCCATACAAGGCACTTGGACTTTCTCAATTTGAAGAAATCTCATAAGAAGAGTCGGATTAGTAACCCATCTGTATAGCATCATATCATCTAGCATTGTCACATAGCAAGGCTTTGACTAATAGCTCTATCTCCCCACAAGATCAGAGCACAATGCTCGCGAGACCAATGATTTATAGACAACCTCATCATTGTCTCTCTCGGAACATACCCTACCCAGGTTCTCTTAGAGCATGTTCCACTAGGACTATCCTTATCTTGGATTTGCAGTCTTGAAATGTGAAGTTTAGGTATGTTCTATGCTGATAGCAAATTTTCTTCAATTTTCCATATTAGCTCAATATCAATTCCAGATTAGCAATCACATTTAGCATGATAGTAAAATGCAAATAGAACATAAACATAAATCGCAGAAGACAATCCAAGACAAGAGGACACAAGATGTGGCGCCAGCCAAGGACAAACCCCAATGTGGGGAAACCCTTCAATTCTTCTTATATGTTCTTCAATAGTTCAGCAGAGAGAGATAGTACATATATATCAAAAGTCAATCTTTTGACTTAACTAAATAAGAGCAAATCTTCTCTAAGAAGATGGCCTACAAGGCCTCCCACTAGAGTGAAGAAGAGACTCTCTCATACGAAGGAGAAAGGAACCAAAGACACTACTAAACCTCCCACACATGCGATAATTTAGGATGCAAAATTGTCATATCAAGTCCATACCTACACATTGAAAAAGGAGCTCAGTTGGTCAAGAAGAAGGAAGAAATCATCATTGGTGAAGGGCTTCACTAGAGGCCAAGAATAAGTGTCTCTTCTAAGGAAAGTACAAGAAGGACTACCAACAATTGTAAGAAGAGAAAAGTGTCGGAAGGAGAACAAAGTGTCGGAAGGAGGACTAAGTGTCGGGGAACAAAGTGCAAGAAGGAGGAAGGTCTTGACTTGCGCTTGGAGGATATTCTAGTCAATGGTCTAGGGTTTGGCATTGATCAATAAGAATCTTCAATAAGAGAAATTTACGAAAGGGTTTTCCTCTCTAAGAGAGAGACATTTTGGCCCTAACAGAGAGACAATATCTTGTGTTCTTGTTTCTTATGTTTTGGTAGCAGTTTGATGAAGTAAACACACACAATAATAATAAGAAGAAGATCAAGCCAAGATAAATTGTAAAAGTGCTTCACAAATTGTTATCAAGTTTAGAAGAATCCTATTATACATAACTTCCCTTGATTCTTCAACATGGTAACAAAGCTTAGGCGACACATCAAGAAAAGGGCATCTCAAGAACACTCATCAAGGAAGGACATCTACAAAAGTTGAAGCATCAAGACAAGAAGTCTCAATCTCATCAAGGACAAGAAAGGACTACAAGAAGACTACAAAGCAAAAGGAGAAGCCTTTTGTATAAGGCACCTACAAGAAGAGCAAATCAAGGAGGAACCTACATCAAGCCACACCATCTTCGAAAGGAAAAGCACTACAAGCACAAGTCAACAAGCAATCAATCAAGTCCATTTGAAGAAAGCAACTTGAAGAACATCAAGATCCAAGGAAGGCAAGCCATCAAGTCTTAAAGAAGAAAGCAAGTCCACTACATCTCAAACTCTATAAGTAAGTATATGTCCCCTTTTGATTATACATCAATGTATTTTTGCAAGGAAAGCAATAAATTGGTTGGGACCACTAACTTCCTTGCATGGAAGAAGAGGATTGACTTACTTCTCAAGGAGAATGAACTTCTAGAACACATCAAAGGGAATATCGCTATCCCTGCTAAGGAACAAACTCAAGCCTTAGCCAAGTACAATAAGGATGAGGCAAGAGCTCAAATGATTCTAATAGAATCCATCAAAGACTCTCTCATTCCTTATTTCTCCAAACTTGAAACATCAAAAGAAATCTATGACAAGATAATAGTGCTATTCTCGGTAAGCACAGTTGGAGAAGTGATATCTCTTTGAAATGAATTGTACAAGATGAAGATATCAAAGGAAGGAATAGCTCCATATTTCATGAAGATCTCTGAGATGAGGGATCAACTTCAAGAGCTTGGAGAAGTCATGTCTAAC
>APFE030097206.1:33640-48284 GCA_000404065.3 Pinus taeda
ATTGAAGCCTTAGGTGCCCCTTATCCTTTCAAGGGTTCCCCACATGCAAACCATGATTAAACAATTAATTTTCACCTTGGTCTTGTGCCCACAACCTTGGGTACAAAACCCACTGCTTGGGTACATTGCCAACAAAACCACATATTGTGGGTCAACTGCTCACAAACCCAGTACCGCAGGGGCTGTGGGAGTACCTCCCAAGCTACACAGTTCAATACATATTTGATGTGCCACTGCTGCTCAAAGATCCAGGGCTCTAAACACTTCACCTGTAGGTTCTTCTCTGGGGCTTGGGTACTTGTGGGTAAGGTGCATAGCTCATGGGTTGCTGAACCACCTGACAATAACAACACAAAGTCTAGTGAAAGAAACCAGTCATCAGGGACAATAATCATTATTGCATCTAAGTGCACCAAGCTTGATGTGATGGGCCATTTAATACTTCAAATAAAGATTCCCTTCCAAATTCGAGGCCTTGAGCTCGCAATTGCGTTTCCTTCCTAGGTAGGAGTGGCTAAAGGACAACCCTATTAGGTGTTTCCAACACCTAAGGGGAAGTAACATTTCCTCAATCCACCCTTTAATCAATAAGTGTTAGTGAATAATAATGATCGTATCGAGGGGAGAAGGCTTCATGGCCAAGTGCCATGGTCAAAGGGACCAACATGATGGGAATCCGCATCCAGAATGTATAGATGTGAGGAGGGAGCATTCGTGGATGCATGAGTTACCAACTCGGCCTTTGTTTTTCCACCCCTCTTGTGCGCCTTTTACTTTTGCTTGATTTTTCTTTGTATTACTGCTCATAGCTCAAATGGTTAGAGCTTACTTTTAATGACGTAGAGTAGTTGTATTACCCCTTAAGGATGAATCATTTCATTACTCATTAGTGTCGGTGTTGGAATTTCTAAGTCTATCTGTTAGAAACCCTTCATGTACTTTTCTGATTTATTTCTGCCTACTTGTTCTGATTAATTAACAAGTTATTTACCATGTAATACTGAAAATAAATACAAGTACATGCTCAACACATTACAGATCATCAACTGAAGGAAAGAAAACAAGCACACAAGTGACACCGTTGTTTTTGAACCAATGTCCCCGAAAAAACCCAATGCAAGAAAATTGGTGCAGCGATCTGAGGGTTTTAATTATTAAGCAGTTTTAGAATACAATCTAGGTGCCAAAACCGGCTCACCCAACAAAGAATAATCTCAGCAGTAGTACCTCTCAGTCGGAGACAGATGTTCCGGCTGAAACCTCGAATAAACACTCTGACAGCTCCCAGCTCTAATCTGCCCCACGAAAACCCCAATGTCAGCCTCTAGGGACTGCGTCAGCCCTTTCTGGCCCAGCGTTTGCCTAGCGTCACCCTTACTCGTCTTGCGTTGTGGGATGTAGCACTGCGTAGGATGACGCAGGGATTGCGCAGAGACAACAGAGAGCAGCTCATCATGAGCCAAGGTCAGTGTCGGATCGCCAGTGGGAGTGAGATTTTTCTCACCAGACATTCTGTCAGTCATTTCTCTAAATGGATTGCTAGATTTGAGCATCCATAGTTTTGTACTCAAATTTACTACAACATAATAATAAAACCCAGCTGTAGCACCGGTTCTCCCAAGTTGGGTTTTTCTGGGGACATTGGTCCAAAAATAACTATGTATTTGAGTGTGTGTGTATATATTCTTCCAACATTATTTTTCTTCCACAGTATTGTATTTGTGAAGCCTGTAGTGTATTAGTTTCAATATTTACCGTAGGACACAGTAAATAATTTGTTCAGTTCATTTAACAAATAGAAGAAATTTAATCAGTTGTTGCAGTAGGATTCTGTATTTCGGAATTTTCACATGAGGATGTATGGGTGCCAAATCCCAGAGGATCAATGGTCAGTTAAACTCGAAGAATGTATTGAAATATGTAACTAGCTTTGGTCTTGATAATGACATGTAATCTGTAGTATTCCTAATTAGCCATGGCTAATTGGAATATTAGATTTTGCTCAATTTTGCCTTCTATAGCTATTTATAAATAAAAAGGTGAGGAAAAGGGGGACATACTCACTTTATGAATAAAGACACTCCCTAGTAGCACAACGTTGTAACTTAAGAGGTGAGCCAAGGGGGGCCAAAGAACCACGTAGAGGAGGGGCCCATGTAGACAGTTGGAGTGGCTACACAGATGGTGAGGAACACGTGGCAAGAGGAAGGCTATGTTGGAGGGGGTGAGCCTTGGGATTGAGAGAGGCCAACGCTATAAAAGAGAGAGGAGCCTCCTCATTTTGGCATTCAATTATGTGCATTTGAGCTAGCCACTTCAACTTAGAGCACACTGGCTGTTTAGCCTGTCTGCAGCACTGTTTAGTGCATCGAGTGTCTCCGTTCGAAGATCTCACCCTTAGCCCCGGGGGACTTCGAGTGCCTGCTCGGGCAAGGTAGTTTTCAATAGTCTTTTGCAGGAGGATTGTTATTTGGAGTTGAGGTGGAGCTGAGCAGTTTATGACTGCGTAGTCTTGAGAGAGGGACGCAGTTACTTTTGGAAAGAGTTCCGGATTGGGGTTTTGAGGAGGATTTGAGCTAGGAGATTGAGCAAGGGATCAGCTCTTGCATATTGGAGGATTTTGGCAGAGTTTCGAGCTGAGTTTTGGAGGATTCTATTTAGTGGTAGCGCAGAGCCTTGAGGGACAATGTAGATCCCCAAGGGGGCGATTTTCGGGGGTCAGCTATTCCAGAAAAGCTTTCTGGGTTTTTCTGGGTTTCTTGAGTAGAGGTTGATTCCACAGTTTTAGCATTTTCTGAGGGGAACAGCCCCAAATCCTCATTTGATTTCCAGTAGTAGCAGCAGCACGATAGTTTCCCAGCAGCTTGGACGCAGTTCAGAGGCCATTCCTTTACTATTCTGAGTGTATTTCTTCACTTGCCTTGTGCAAGTCGAGGTGCCATCTTTCTGATCACCTCCTGTACTCATTCCATTACTCAGTATAATAAAATGGCTTAGCATTTCTCTCTGCAGTTCTTGAGTATCTACTTATATTTCAAGTTTACATTATTATATGTTGCACCACTGTTATTTTTATCACGTTGAGCTTCCCGGTTACTATATCATTTGTACGTATTTGGTTGGAGTTCACTTGGGTTTTGAGGGTTATCCCGGAAAAGGGATATTACAGTGGTATCAGAGCATAGATCTGGCTCAGCCTTTGGAGCTAGCAATCTATGACACTGGGGGAAAAGCCCTACATCTGTTACAGAGGTAGGAGATACAGAGACACTGGGCATAGGTTGGAGAATACCTACGGAGAGGGAGACTGTGTTCCAGTGGTGGACACAGAATAGGAGGAGCCTATGGTGGAGGCAGAACAAAAGGAGCCTGTAGTGGACGCAGAGCAGGTGGATCCGATGGCAGATGAGGACGGGAAGAGATTTGCAGACATGCTCCTCAAATCAGTGCAGGATCTATCGAGGCAGATTGAGGTGATGGGGCAGAGATTCACAGCAGTGGAGGCTAGACAGTGTGAGAACCCACGGGTTTTCCACATTGGTGAGGGATCAGGTACATCTCACCATTTTCTAAAGCAGGGTGCCACTTAGCATGATGTTACTCCGCAGATGGCCTCACATGCCCCTACATGCTCTACCATGCCCACTTTCCTAGGAGCGAACACGAGGGCTGAAGCCCAGCAGGAGGCAGAGCCCAATCATATGGGCGATTATTTTGCAGAGTACCGGGCCTATGGGCAGGAGTTCAAGGATGCTCTTTCATTCAGAGATTTTGCTCAGCTCCAGCGGGATAGTAGACCCCGCAACCATCAGAGAGGACACCAACATTATCACGATGGAGACACCCACCGCACAGCTAGTAGATTCCACTTGCCTACATTTGATGGTTCATCAAACAGCTCGGCAAGGTCTTGGGTGGAGAAGCTGGACATCTATTTCCAGCTTAACCAGATGTCGGAGGCAAAGGCCATCAAGGTGGCGACATTACATTTGGATGGTGAGGCCCGAGATTGGTGGTTCCATGGGATGGTTACACTCAGGCATTCCACAGTGACGACATATGCCGAGTTCACTAGGAGATTGATGGAGAGGTTTGACTAGAGGGATCCAGAACAACACTTTGTTGAGCTGACGAGGCTCAAACAGATAGGGAGCCTAGAGACCTACATTGCGGATTTTTTTAGGGTTTTAGTGATGGTGCCAGATCTATCCACAGCACGGAGGATCTACATGTATGTTGAGGTGTTAGCAGAGCCACTTCGGGGTCTAGTCAGGTCCACTAGACCAGCCACACTCCAGGATGCTATCAGCAGGACCCGGAACTTACAGGATGCCTTACCCAAGGCCCAGACACCTTACCCCCAGAGACAAGCTTTCCAGCCTAAGGGGAAGGACGTGAGGATTTCGCTTCCAAAGGGGAATCCAAGACGGGCACAGATTGATGATGATGCCAGGAGGGAGTTGAAGAAGAAGTGGTTGTGCTTTACCTGTCAGGAGTCGTGGGCACCAAGACATAGATGTGCTGCTGGCAAAGCACATTTTATCGAGGTCTTCTCTAAGAGCAATGGGGAATAGGATGAGGAGGATGATGTGGAGGCAGGAGATAGTTAGGCTGTGCAGGGTCCCTTGCCGCCTCCACCACCAGCAGCAGGTGGTGCAGTGTTTGCACCTACCGGAGGAGCCCTTGCAACATTGCGAGGAGTTCCCAAGTATTTGACGTTGCGCGTACGAGGGACAATACGTGGCTAGCGAGTATCAGTTTTGGTTGACAGTGGGGCCACCCACAACTTCATCGATGCACAGATGGTTGAACAGAGAGGTATACCGACAGAGAGCTTCGATGGATTTTCAGTTTTGGTCCCAGGTGATCAGACCATGATGTGTGCTCGTTATGTTCCAGAGTTATCAGTGACGATGGGCACCTACACACTGACTGGCCACTTCTTCGTGGTCAATATTCTGGACACCAACATAGTACTGGGTGTTCAGTGGCTCATCACTCTAGGGAAGGTCACTACAGATTGGAAGGCCCTAGAGATGGAGTGGGATGATGAGAAGATAGGCAGGCATGATAAGATACGGGGACAACACACATACCCGCCTCAGACTGTTTCAACTCATCGAATGGGGGTAGTCTTCCAGAAGGGAGACATAGAGTGGGCAGTGGAGCTGCATGCATCAGAGGCAGGGACTATAGGGCAAACAGTGCACCTGGAGATACAGTCCATCCTTGACCGGTATGCCACAGTATTTGGGGAGATTCCGCCGGGACAGCCACCAGACCAGGGGTTTGAGCACACCATTGAGCTTGAGCAGGGCATACAGGCAGTGATTACTACCCTATAGGCATCCCAAGGCCTATCGGGATGAGATTGAGCGGGCCATTCAGGAGTTGTTGGCTCTTGGGCACATTCGGCCGAGCACGAGTCCTTTTGCTTCTTCTCTGGTGTTGGCGAAGAAGAAGGACGACACATTGAGGATGTGCATTGACTACAGGGCCCTGAACAAGAAGACCTTGAAGAACAAGTACCCCATACCCAGGATCGGTGAGTTGATGGATGAGTTGAGAGGAGCACGGTTCTTCTGAAAGATTGATTTGAGATCTGGGTACCATTAGATTCGCGTGAGGGAGCAGGGCATTCCCAAGACCGCCTTCAAGTGTCACTATGGGCATTTTGAGTTTTTGGTGATGCCCTTCAAGTTAACCAACGCCCCAGCTACATTCCAGTCTTGCATGAATCACATCTTCCGCAATCACTTAAGGAAGCTTGTGTTGGTGTTCTTTGATGATAACCTCATCTACAGCAGGACTTGGGAGGAGCATCTCCAGCACATTGAAACAGTACTGCGCATCTTGGAGGAGCAGCAGTTCTATGCCAAGCTCTCCAAGTGTGAGTTTGGGTTGACGAAGATGTTATACTTGGGACACATCATAGGGGTGGGCAGAGTGAGGGTCCACGAGGAGAAGATCAGGGCCATCAAATATTGGCCGGAGCCGAGGAACGTGACAGAACTTCGAGGGTTCATTGGCATTTGTACTTACTACCGGAAGTTCGTCAAGAGTTTCTCACAGCTTGCTGCACCCCTGATAGATCTGACGAGGAAGGGGGCATTTAGTTGGTCGGATACAGCACAGCGAGCCTTTGACAGGCTCAAGGAGGTCATGAGCAGTTGCCCAGTGCTTGCATTGCCGGATTTTACGCAGCCATTTGTTTTGGACTGTGATGCGTCGGGAGAGGGGATCGGTGCAGTATTGATGCAGGGAGGTCACCCTATAGCCTTTGAGAGCTGGAAGCTCCTTCCACACAAGGGGTTGTATTCTATATACGACAGGGAGATGCTGACCATCATGCATGCATTGGCCAAGTTCCGACAGTATTTAGTGGGTAACAGGTTCACGGTGAGGACTGATCACAACAGCCTCAGGTTCTTTTTGGAGCAAAAGCAGCTACAAGAGAGGCAGCAGAAGTGGATTGGCAAGATCCAAGCATATGACTTTGACATTGAGTATGTCAAGGGTATGAACAACATGGTAGCAGATGCACTTTCACGTAGACCAGCCACGTTGTCTCTTATGAGCTTGGACGCAGACTGGAGGGCTCGACTCTTAGTAGAGTACTCCAAGGACAGATTTGCATGTGAGGTTCTAGATGGACAGGTGGTGGATGACAAGTACAAGGTGATCGATGAGATCATCTACTACAGGGACCAGATCTTCTTGACTAAGGGGTCTCAGCTCAAGAAGAAGATACTTCAGGCGTCACATGATTCACCATTGGCCGACCATAAGGGGTTTACCAAAACCTACAGGGCCATTAGAGAGAGGTTCTCATGGAAGGGCCTCAAGGAGAATGTGCTCCAGCATGTCCCGGAGTGTGACGTTTTCCAGAGGAACAAGGGGGAGATGAACCATCCCGCAGGATTATTGCAACCTCTTCCCATTCCGGAGGGGAAATGGGAGTGTATTTCGATGGACTTCATCACAGGGTTGCCCATGGTACAGGGCAAGGATTGCATCTTTGTCGTCGTTGATCGACTGACAAAGTACTCACACTTTTTCGCCATATCCGCACACTACACAGCAGCACAGGTGGCCGAGCTGTTCTTCAGAGAGATCTTCAAGCTACATGGTCTTCCTAAGACCATACCAGTGACAGGGACAGTCGTTTTATGGGCGGGTTTTTGCAGGAGCTTTTTCGGTTGGTGGGGACGGAGTTGACACCGAGTACTAGTTATCACCCACAGACGGATGGCTAGATAGAGATAGTTAACAAGTCGCTGGAGGGCTACTTGCTATCTATGTCAGTGGGCAGCAACGAGCATGGCTGAAGTGGCTGCATCTGGGGGAGTACTGCTACAACACTACACATCACATGTCCATTGGTATGTCACCATTCTATGCTTTGCATGGATATCATCCCTTATCTTTTGCTGATGTGATGTTTGGTGTTAGCAAGGCTCCGAGAGCCAAGATTTGGATCCAATAAAGTCAGGATATTCTCCGAGCTCTCAAGAATAATATGGCTACAGCGCAAAACCAGCAGAAGCTGTATGCCGACAAGGGTCGGGTGGAGAGATAGTTTGAGGTAGGGGACTTGGTCTACCTACGATTATAGCCATACCGACAGTCGTCACTGACGCAAAAGGGGGCTGAGAAGCTCAAGCCCCGCTTTTACGGGCCATACAGGGTGATACGCAGAATTGGACAGGTTGCGTATGAGTTGGAGCTGCCCCAAGGCAGCAAGATTCATAACATCTTTCATGTATCATGCCTGAAAAAGGCATTGGGGCAACATGTGACAGTGACAGATGAGCTACCACCCACGGATGACGAGGGGCCATTTGGTGTTGCAGCCAGAGGCTATTATTGATACTAGGGAGAGGTAGCTGCGTAGTAGGATAGTCTGGGAATTCTTTGGTGAGGTGGAAGAATTTACCGGATGAGGATGCCACTTGGGAGAGTGAGAAAATTTTGCAGCATCCATCACTTCAGTTGCTTGAGGACAAGCAACATTTTGCCGAGGGAGACTGTAATATTCCTAATTAGCCATGGCTAATTGGAATATTCGATTTCGCTCAATTTTCCCTTCTATAGTTATTTATAAATAAAAAGGTGCGGAAAAGGGGACATAACTCACTTTTAGAATAAAGTCACTCCCTAGTAGCACAATGTTGTGACTTAAAGGGGAGCCAAGGGGGCCGAAGGACCATGCAGAGATGGGGCCCACGCAGACACTTGGAGGGACTGCGCAAATGGAAAGGAACACGTGGCAAGAGAGGGGCTACGTTGGAGGAGGTGGGCCTTGGGATTGAGAGAGGCCAACGCTATAAAGGAGAGAGGAGCCTCCTTATTTTGGCATTCGATTATGAGCATTTGAGCTAGTCACTTCGACTTGGAGCACACTAGCTGTTTAGCCTGTCTGCAGCACTGTTTAGTGCACTGAGTGTCTCCGTTCAGAGATCTCACCCTTAGCCCCGGGGGACTACGAGTGCCTACTCGGGCAAGGTATTTTCAGCAGTCTTTTTGTAGTGGTTTTGATCTTTGGAATTTGGGTGGAGCTAAGCATTGGAGGACTGCGCAGTCTTGAGAGAGAGGGACGCAGTTCTTCTGAGGGCAGTTTCGAGTTGAGGATTTGCGGAGGAGTTGAGCTGGGATATTGAGCAAGGGATCAACTCTTGCATATTGGAGGAGTTTGGCAGAGTTTCAAGCAGTATTTTGGAGGATTCTACTCAGTGGCAGCGTAGGGCCTTGAGGGATTGAACGATTCCCCAAGGGGGGCGATTTTCGGGGGTCGACCATTTCAGAAAAGCTTTCTGGGTTTTTCTGGGTTTTCTGAGGAGAGGTGGATTCTAGAGTTTCAGCATTTTCTGAGGGGAACAGCCCCAAATCCTCATTTGATTTCCAGTAGTAGCAGTAGCACGACAGTTCTCCAGTAGCATCCACGCAGTTCAAAGAGAGGCCATTCCTTTGCTATTCTGAGTGTATTTCTTCACTTACCTGGTGCAAGTCGAGGTGCCATCCTTTTGATCACCTCCTGTACTAATTCCATTACTCAGTATAATAAAATGGCTTAGCATTTCTCTCTGCATTTCTCGAGTATCTGCTTATATTTCATGTTTACATTATTATATGTTCTTCCACGGTTATTTTTATCATTTTGAGTTTCCCGGTTAATATATCATTTGTGCGTATTTGGTTGGAGTTACTAGGATTTTGGGGAATATCCCTGAAACGAGATATTACATCTACGAAGATGTCATGATGAAGAGGCCATCCAACAAAGGCACTATCTAATGTTGAAGCAATTCAGGATGAAGTCATGAAGGGCTACCAAATCCAAGCATGGAAACAAGCAAGTATAACTAAGCATCTATGTCATAAGTATTCTAAAAGCATAGACAGATGGCAAAGGAGTAACCAGATGATGAAAGAACCTGACACATATCTAGAAGGACACTTTCCACGAAGAAGCAATGACATGACAAGCCAAGAAGGAAAGTGATCGATGGTCGGTGCCCTACCAAGAAGAAGTTAGAACAAAGAATTCATGACATCAAAGAAGGAGATCAAGCAGCTGAATGACCCACGAAGAAGAAGTTGTTGATGAATGGAAAAGTCCCTAGCTAAGAGGGAGTTATGACAAGTTCCCAATTACAAAGGAACTTGAACAAGTACCTTGTCAGAGGATACTTGGGCATATCTTCCTCAATTGAGAGGAAGAGATAGACACAACATTCTTGTCTTCACTTGGGAAGAAAGAATGGTAGGATTGGGTAATCATCTGGCATCTGATACTCTTTGAGGATGTGTAGAGCAGCCAAGACAAGAGTAGGCAAGAGGACCGATATTCTTTGAGGGCTGGGAACCCAAGAAAAGAATAGTCCTAGAAGGTCATACTCAGTGAACACCAGGGTGGGTATGTACCTTGAGAGACAATGACTAAGGTGTCTATAAGTCATTCGTCTCGCCAACATTGTGCTCTGATCTAATGAGAGATAGAGTTGTTAGTCAAGGCCTTTCTATGGACAATGGTGGTTACTATGATGCTATAACAGATGGATTGCCAATCCGATTTCTCTTATGTGAATTCTTCAAGATTGAAAAATAGCCAAACACCTTGTAATGATTTATGAATACCTCCCTGGTTAAGAGGAAGTGTTGAAGAAAGTGTAACTAGGTTAGTAATTGATAAATGTACTTTTGATATTTGTATTTATTCAAGAAAAGAATGATTACTTATGTTATATTTATCAATGAGTTTCTTGCTCATTGAAGTAGGTCAAGCACATATTCAAGTGTTTCTAGGAAATCAAAAATTCAATGTATTATTGAAGACCCTTAAGGGCATGTTACACTATGTATAAACTTGTATAAGAGTCAAAGGAAATATCTCCAAGCAAAGTCAAGTCCTCTCCATGCAACGACATCCTCCTAGCAACAAAAATGATGAAGAAACACCAAGTCGGCTTAAAGGAGGGACAATCCTCTATATATAGAGGTTCTCTACTCCCTCATAACGACCAATACTCACCTCTGAAATCAGCAAGCAAGAGAAGTCAAGGAAAAGTGAAGAAGGACGAAGTTTAAGGGGTCTCAAAGTGCACCGAAGAAAGAGGAAGAAAAGCGAAGTTTTGGGATTGCTTTTAGGGCAAAGTATAGTCACACGTGCGAGAAAAAGGAGGGCAGCCTGTGGTTATATCAATAGCAAAATCACAGTTATATATTCATCTTGGTTTGGGCTTGAAACTTAGGCCTACAAGGCCTCCCACTAGAGCGAAGAAGAGACTCTCTCATGCGAAGGAGAAAGGAACCAAATACACTACTAAACCTCCCACACGTGCGAAAATTTAGGGCTGTAGAATTGTCATATCAAGTCTGTACCTACACATTGAAAAAGGAGCTTGAGTGGTCAAGAAGAAGGAAGAAATCATCAATAGTGAATGGCTTCACTAGAGACCAAGGATAAGTGTCTCTTTTAGGGCAAGTACAACAAGGACTACCAACAATTGTAAGAAGAGCAAAGTGTCGGAAGAAGGAGAACGAAGTACCGAAAGGAGGACTAAGTGCCGAGGAACAAAGTGCAAGAAGGAGGAAGGACTTGACTTGTGCTTGGAGGATATTCTAGTCAAGTGTCTAGGGTTTGGCATTCAGCAATAAAAAGCTTCAATAAGAGAAATTTATGAAAATGTTTTCCTCTCTAAGAGAGAGGTTTTGGCACTGGCAGAGAGCCAATATCTTGTATTCTTGTTTCTTATGTTTTGGTAGCAGTTTGATGAAGTAAACACACACTAATAAGAAGAAGAAGATCAAGCTAAGATAATTTGTAAAAGTGCTTCACAAATTGTTATCAAGTTTAGAAGAATCCTATTTATACATAACTTCCCTTGATTCTTTAACACTTAGGAGGACTTTTGGCACAATCCTCTCAAATTCTTGGAAGAACCAATGCATCAATGTCAAATCCAAGTTCAAAAGGTAGAAATTTACACAAGCCCACAATTTATGAAATATGTAACCATGGTTATCAAAACTAAAAAGAATACAAGTGGCAGCCACTTTTCTAGCTGTGATTTTTATAAGGAAATTGAACACGGTTGTTTAGGGGTTAGAACCCATTTGCTACATATTAAGAGCTTGAAATTAGATCTTGCAGGAAAATTCATTGCAAAAACCCCAGGAATGTTAACGGCTCATCATGACACTGCTTTACTTACAACAATACAATAATGTAGATTATTGATACAATGATAACTTGGTAAGGAAGAAAGCCAAGCTGCAACATCGTGAACATCGCAATCAGGATTAAATCGGAAAAAATCACAAAAATCGGTAAAGATTGGAAAAAAACGGCAAAATGAAAAGAATACAAAGATCAAGATTTTTTTGGGAAAAAATCGCTCGAGATTAAATCGCGATTTTTTCAAAATGAAAAAATCGCCAATTTGATCAATCGATTTAATCGTTTTAGTCAAAAAATCACGATTTCCGCAACAGTGATATATATATATATATCCCCCGAACAGGGAAACACCAAATTCTATTTTGACAATGGGAAAACTTTTTACCTATGCATTGAGATTTAAGTTATGAACTATGGGGATTCAACCTATATGCTCTAGGGAATGGGCCAAGGGTGTGTTGAATGGTGTTGTTATTGATGCCAACATTTTTCCTTGAACGCTTTTACTATATATTAGTAGATCACATGGATTGGAAGCATCAATGGATATGATGTCATGGAAGCCCAAATGCTTGATCATATTGCCCCGCACTTGTTGAATAGTTTGAGGATGAAGACCAATGGATTTGCTCGCATAACCATCTCCATTGTGCAGTCCTCATCATGCCATTTCCATGAGTAGTTTGCACGCCATGTGGGTCCTCTCAATTGAGGAGATATGGCTTCTTGAAGTTGAAAACCCAAAGTCATGGTCAAAGTAACCAAAGTGATTGAAAAGGATAGCTTGATGTTTGGTGAATTAATGGTTTTTAATGCTCACGAAAAGTTGGTTGAATTATATAAGGGATATCCTAGTCAAACTCAACTTGCAATGAAGGATTTTGTCATAAAAAAAATAAAAATAAAATTGAATTTAAATCGGCCTTCAACAGTGTTAAAATTAGCTCCAAAATTTCAAATTGAAAATTCAAATTTTAAATTTGTCTCAAGATCAGCTCCCCTCTTTTGAATAGGTCGGTCCTCCTCTAGAAGCCTCTTCAACTTGTATAAATATGGCGCTCGTCTACCCTCCAAAGGCATCAAACTAAACACTCATATTTCCATGTAATTTGTTTGATTTTCTTAGGCCGGGATTGTCACACCAATCTGAGGAAGTAGGTTGAGTTCTTTGAGGGGATTTATGGGCTTATTATTTTTTCTTTTATGCATGTTTTTTCACTAGACTGAACTAGGTTGTAACAGCGAGTATCTAAGGTTTCCTTCTGAGCTGTAATTCGGCACCTCTGTGAACTTTTTGGCCCCTTCTTGAGGCTCAGGTTCGGCCCTCCTTAGGTCATCTCTATGAGGCACAACTCAGCCTCCTCCCTGAGGCTTAATTTCATATTCCTTCCGAGGCTAATCCAAACTGTGTTAAGGTCTGATGGAGGTTGTGTATTGTCTTTGATTTTGTGCATTGTTGAATGGTGCTACTAACTTATGTTTTGATTTGATGTTGATGTTATTTAATGCTTTGAAGATTAAAAATTAACCGATTGAAATGAAATATTGATTCACCCCCTCTTAGTATTACCAAGAGGGTTTCCTTTGTTATTCTTTGTCCAAAAGGTATATTCCCTATCGAATCAAATTTATAATCTTGTTTTCTTGAGGGGTCTCAGACTCTCATGTACCATGTCATTCTCTATGCTATCCTAAAAATAGAGGCAAGAAAAACATTGAGAACGTGTTAATTATCCTAATATGCATAAGGAGAGGCAAATAGTTTAGTCGGTGTCTATATTATAACATAGATAGTTCACCCAATTTTTTTGTGGAAAAACATATCAAATGAGGCAAATAGTTTAGTCGGTGTCTATATTATAACATAGACAGTTCACCCAAATTTTTTGTGGAAAAACATATCAAATTTTTACTTGAAAGAATACTCAAGCAAATTGCTCTAATTACAAAGTTTTTATTAGACGAATATTTATTATGTGTTGCTTGGATAGCATAAATGTTTTCACTCATATTTTTTAGTTGGTAAGTTATCCTTTGTTAATGTAGTAATATTACCTTCAACTAAGATACCATGGTTGAGGGGTCTTTCTTTAATCAAATTCGCCAAGGACTTAGACCAAGTCTTGCCTATTTCCCTAGGACAAACTACCTAACCTCTACTCAACTAAACATGAGAGATTACAAGATAAAATAATCATCTCTTTACCATGAAGACCACAATTAATAACAACTATGATTTTCGTCATGCTATTAGTGACACCTACAAAAATCGTCAATGGTATGATAGAAAAACACACCATTGCTTGTCATATTAACAAGACATTATGCCTTGAGAAGAATTAATCAAGGCATTAGATTAGGGAGCATATCTATTGAGTTTTGACTCTCCTTCCCCAGAATATAATGCTTCCATTGTTGGAAGGCCTACATAATGGAGTACATCTCCTTATTATAGGTGGGGTATCTCTGAATAGTATCAAAGAGTGTTTCACTGTGTAAAACAATACGAAACACGCATATGGATTTCCAAATGAATTGATCAATTGATTGAGCAACAATACTCAATAATAATACAGAGATATTTACAAAGATAGAAACATCAAGTTTCTATGTAAAGAATCAGTTTCATCTAAGAAACTGCTAAAAGAATAAAATTAGCAACAGCTAAAAGAATGAACATTAAACTAAAATAGTATTATTCTAATACCCTCCCTTAATGCTCAATCTATTTACAACACCAATAGACCCCCTGAATTTTACAAACTTATCAGGACCAAGAGGCTTGGTGAAGATGTTTGCAGGCTGCTCTGTTGTGGGAACATATCTCAACTGAACGGATCCGTCTTTGTTAAATTTGGACAACTAGGTCCAAACTCCATGTTCTGATGCTCAGATTAAGAGGCTAATATTTTTGTTGGATTCCTCTTTCTGAGAGGTGTAAAATCCATATAAAATAGTCTTAAT
>APFE030097221.1:0-13772 GCA_000404065.3 Pinus taeda
TATTATAATAACAATGAATAAATGTGATTGATATATCAATATATCAATTATATCTATTAGTTATCAATAATATTAGTATAATTATCTTTATCAATATTATTAGTATAATTATCTTTATCAATATGTTTGATAAATTTTTATATAGTATATGTACAACACAATTTTCCAATATGATTTATATAAGTTAAAATATTTTTTTTTTCTCTTTTGGAAAAAACTTAATTTTCATTGAGTGAGAAAATTACATATTGTATATGCAAAAAGCATATGTTGTAAGAAGCAATGCCTGTGAGATGAGCTAATTTTGATGCCTTGTGTCCACATAGAAAGGCATCATTTTGTGATATATTCAGCATATTGTTTTATCAAAAAATATAACTATAGTCATGTAAAGTGTCTGTATAGGTCTTGTTGTAAAAGAAACATATGAATAATTAGACATAGAGATTTAAAAGTAGAAATATAAACATAAACCAAGCTCTCTATGAGCTTACTAAACATCTATGTCCATGAAAGGTCGATGGAAGTACTGGTAAAAAGCCCCCTCTCTATGTTCCTTGATCATCCAAGTGTTGGATGGCCTCTGCGTAGCTTCTTTGGATAATCTGTTAGCATCTGCGTTTCGTTCCATGTAAATGTGATGGCATTGAAATGTGTCAAAAGATGTAATAAGTCGATGAGTCTCATCCAGAATATGTCTCGAAGTATATGTAGAACATCTAGTTCTTTTGTTTAACCAGTCAGAGGAATATTTTGAGTCCCCAAAGAGCTGGAGATCTCTACATTGGTTTTCCAGGGAAAATTGTATAAGGAATTTTGCAGAGGGTAGTTTCTGCAAAATTATTCGTACCCCAACCTAATCCCATTTGTATATGGTGGTAATGGGAAACAGTGAGGTGTAGAATGACCCCTCCTCCGCATTCTTCCTCCTATACAAAACCGTTAAAGAAAGCCCAAGGCTTTGTATGATTTATGGATTCGCGTACAATGGTTCGGGGTCATGTCATCTCGTCGTCATCAAGGATGATGGAGTAATCAGATAGGATACAGGATGCAATGGAAGGCCAGTGCGGAGAGGTATTCAGGAAAATGAGTTTGTTGCGAGCGATCCATAGTCCCCAATAGATGAGCAAAGGGAGATTTCGGAGCTTATTTGGGGCAGCGCGTGACCACCAAGATGTCGAGGCCTCCTTTATAGTCATACCTTTCCACCTAGTCGGGGACAGAATCACGCCTAAGATCGATTACCAAAGATCTTGAGTGGCTTGGCATTCAATAAATAGGTGTGAGGCACCAAAAAGTGTTGTGTTGGGCTCGCTTGAGAAGGTTGTCCCTTATGGGGTTTTTGTTTTTCAATATGGTCCACATGAGAAGTCTATTCTTGCGGGGTGGGGGGCTTAAGCTTCCGCAAATGCTTCCACCATGACTCTATGGCTTGTAGACGACGTTCTTCGGCAAACACAAGGTATCCATCCTTTGGGGTATATTTACCAACTTTTGAGAGTGCCCATATAACCTCATCTTTGCCTTCGCCAATCCGAATGTGAGCCTTAGTGAGGGCCCCGATGAATGTATTCCATTGTTGTGTCGATTGTTGTGGGATGTTAATTCTCTAAGTCAATTTCAAGGCTTGTTGAAATAGAGTGGAGTGTTCAAGGTCCATTATGTGGCCAAAATGGGTAATATTGTTATCTCTGAGAAAGGATCTGAGTTCATTTGGCAACCTGTCGACATTCCCGTATCCAATCAACGGATCCATTCCAATCCTCACAGTCATTCTTGACTGTATTTTCCATGTGATGGCAGCTCTGATGATGCCCATATATTTTATTATAGCCTTCCATATACTTGATAACCCTGAGTGGAGTCTTTGAGGTAGGCTAGCCAGTCCATCAAGTTTAAAGTGGCAATGTATTTTGATACAACCAACATTGTCCATAGACTGTCTGATGTAACAAGCTGCCACCCAAGTTTCTCTACGAGATCAGAGGGGAAACCCTCTAATTTCTTGATGCCCCATCCTCACCATTTCCTGGGAAAATTTAGAGCCTCCCACTTGACCCATGCAGATATTGTACGTGTCTGTTGTCCCTTCCAAAGGAATCTGTAGCATAAGGCGTGGTTTCTGGAGAGTATACCCCTAGGAATCCATTGTAGAGACATCCAATAGACTAGGGTGGCCTCCAGGACAACTTTAATGAGAATGAGTCTGCCTGCCCTGGAAAGGTACTTGTAGTACCAAATATTTAGTCTTTTCTCCATCTTGGAAATAAGCCATGTCTAATTTTCTATTTTATACCCCAGTGGCTTCAACTTGTAGCCTACGTATCTAATCCCTTCTTCCAATCTAAGGAGAGTGTACTAAAATCTTTGCAGAGCATAATGAATTTCATATGGGGAACATCCAACCTCTACGAGGGTCGACTTGTTGTTGTTTATAGCCAGACCAGTGGCTGTTTGGAATAGTGCGAATGTGTTCTTCATGATTGTCAAATCCCCTATGCTTCCATTAAGAAATAACAAGATATCATCTACAAAAAGCAGCTGAGTCAATATGCACCCTTCCGTGATCTTTATCCCCAACAATCTGCCCCTTCTGAACTCTTTGACAAGCCTGCTGAGGCCTTCCATTATGAGGAGAAAACGTAGTGGAGATAGGGGGCAGGTGTGTGAGAGGCCTCTTTTAGAATGAAAGAAAGGTGAAGCCGCTCCATTGATTAGAACATTGAATACGTTTAGTATCATACCTTTGATTTTCTTGGAGTGCAAAGAGTGCAAGACCTCCTGGGTAGTTCCCACCGCCTCATGAAACTCTCGATCTTGTAGAAAGGTGAATTGCTCATATGATATATGAGTGGATAGAATGGGTTGCATTTGATTCGCTATGATCTTAGCCATGATCTTATAGATGCAATTGCATAAGGATATAGGTTTATAATCATCAAAGGTGGATGGATTGTCATATTTTGGAATGTGGGAGATAAAAGTAGAGGTGAAGGATTCATGTATCTTTCCATTTATTTTGGGGTCTTCAGTTACCTTGAGGAGGTCTGCCCCTAGGATTTTGAAGAAGGCTAGATAGAACTTGATCTACCATCTGTTCAGCCCTGGACTCTTGTACTTCTTAAAGCATTTTAGGGTGGCCCAATTTTCCTATTGTGACTTCCTTAGTTAGTTGCCTGCCCTTCTCGTTATTCATAAATCAAGGGAATAATTGGCCTACTTGTATGATTTCAATAAGATTTACATTTGGGGGGTCCCTATAGATCCATTTGAAATGTGAGGAAACCAAATATACCAGTTGGGGGAAGGTGTTTATAGGGAGGCCTTACTCATTCGAGAGCTACTAGATAGTATTAATAGCTCTCTGGCCATTTGCATACTTATGACAGAATTTTGTATTGTCATCTCCCTCATGCTGCCAAGTCATCCTACCTCGCACCCTCCATGCCTCTTTGTGGTCCTTAAGAATTTTTCCCCTGGTGGCATATAGTTCAGTCAGATTGTCCTTATGTTCATTCATTTTATACACCTCGGCTGAGCAATTTTCAAGCTCAACAATTTCCTTTTCTTCATTCATTAGGGTTTGGTCATCCTTAATTCTCTTGTTATGTGCCCAAATTTTGGAGAGTCTCTTCATCTCGATAAGGTTGTGTGCAAAATCCTCTATTATATTCCCACTAGCAGTAGGGGGATGTGACTTCCAGAAGTTTGTAACCATATGCACTTAGGTGGGATCCTTTAACTAAGAGGAGCTAAACTTGAAAGGACCCTTGGGTTTCCGAAGCCCCCCACTAATCTCCATGTAAATAGGTAGCTGATCAGAGATTCCTCCCGATCCCGCCCACTGTCTATGGATTAGACGCAGGGTTAGAACTCCTTCCTTGATAAGGAAATGGTCATGTCTTCGAGCAAGACAGTCCTCCCCAACTCTATGGTTCCTCTAGGTAGGGAGCAATTTGACTGAGGGGATGTCCATTAGGCTGTGGGAATCTAATAAGTTCTTAAAGTAGGCAGATAATTGGTCGAGTTGAGCATGGTTTCCCCAGGATTCAGAGTGACCAATTTAAAAATTTAGATCCCCTCCCATGATTAGGAAATCCTTCTGTAGTACCTTTGATCTAAGGAGATGGTCCCAAAAGGCAGTTCTGTGTTGGCACGACTGATATACATTGATCGTTCACACCTCTATACCTAGATCAAATGAGAACATGTCTGCCCCTATAAACCTTGGACCTCCCCAACAGTTATAGAGTTTGATGGAACGCTTGTTGTATCCTAGGGCAAATCCCCTCGATCATCCATTATCATCAAGGCCTACAAAGGTCTATCCAGGTAACATTGAATCAAGGAGGGGTGTAATGGAATTAGCTGGTCCCAAGGTTTCTTGAAGGAAGATGACATCGACAGGTATGGTATAGATAAATCTTTGAAGGGCTTGTCTTTTATCGAGCCTACCCAACCCTCTACAGTTGAATGAGACAATCTTCTTGGGGGGGGTGAGATGAGGTGTTCGTTGCTCCAAGTACTTGTGAATGGTTTATTGCTTTACCCGAGGTGATCTTGTGTTTGGCCTAGATTTTTTCCTTTGAGAGGGAGGTGGGTCAACCCCTTGGTAACTTAGGAGGAAAGGGGGTCAGAATAAGATCTAGTCTGAAATTATCCAAGACCTTTAACTTTTTCTTAGGCTTAGATCGAGTATGATAGCACAAGGAGGGAGGACCTGCTTTAGGAATCGGGGTAATGAAGGGGTTGAGATCCGGGGGAGATGGTGGAGTGACAAAGAAAGTGGAAGAAGTTGTGCGAAAGGTGTTGAAAATAGCAACAAGAAATGCTAAATATAGAAGTGCTAAACATAGCATTACATAAATAGAATTTTGGGATACATTCCAATTTTAGTTAGTCCCTGAACTAAAATTGAGAATTAAAATTAAAATTTTATTTTAGCAACTGTTCATAAAATAATTAATTAATTCATCTTGAGTTAATTAGTTCGAGAAAATAAAAAATGAAGTCTATGTGAAGACATGCAACAATTATCCCCTTGATTGCGGAAGTTATCCCTTAATTAAGGAGATTAGGATGAGTTGTAATTAGTTAGCTTAGTTAACTGAGTTAAGTCCAGTTAGATTAGTTCCAACAGTTTGTGGAACTGATTGTGAGTTCAGTTAGTTAATGCATTCATGCATATAACTAGTGTACTTTAGATAACAGAATATTCTCTCATAAATAACTCATGCATGTCAGTTCAGTCAGAGACCCAATTGAAATTAGAGGAAGGGATAGTGTACTATCAGTTGCAGGAATATTTCTATGAGGATATCTCTTGCATGTAGAAGGAATTCATTCCTTTAGGATTGCGTAGTTATTTCTGAGTTTGGTGAGTTGTGTGGAGGACTAAGGGAAGGCATATGTTGTGTCTATTCAGTCTATGGGTAGCATTGAGGGTTGTACTGAGAGCTTGATAGCTTGTGAGCTAAAGCTTAGTGTAATCCTAAGACATTTCCACTTGTATGTTAATACAGATAGCGGGGTTTTTAGTTGAGGCTTTCCCGAGAATATTCTTCTGCATCCATGTGTGATTGATTTCTCATTCTCTGTTATATGTGATCTATTTGATCTTGGTCAAAATCGATTAAGCTTCCGCAAGTTTGTTTTAGAAGTTTGTCATCTAGAGTGAGAATTTCTACATGGTATCAAAGCAAAGGTGATCAAAGCGGAGAATAGTATACAGAGAAGGGAGAATTTTGAAGTTTGAAGTTCCTAATTATAGAAATCGAATTCTTATCACATCTCAAATTTCACCAATGGCATTCAACGGTTTGAGACTTGAGTATGCCATGGATGGCAGCTTGAATTATATAACCTGGAAGGATCAGATGGAAGTGGTATTGGAGGACAATGGTTTGAAGGACTTCATTGATCAAAAAGTCCCCAAGCCAGCAGCTGCTAATGCCCAAGAATTGGCGGAATGGAAGAAATGTGTGGCTAGAGCGAGGAGGATTCTTTTGGAGGGAGTTCTAGACCACATTGTCTCGAGTCTCCATGGGAAGGAGACACGATTTTCAATGTGGAAAGAATTGAAGGATCTATATCAGAACAACAACAATTAGAGGAAGTTGGCGTTGAAAGACAAGCTTTGGAAAATCAAGTGTGAAAAGGGCGACGCGATCTCTAGATATTTTAACAAGCTCACCACCTACAGGGATGAGCTGGGAAGTTTAGGAATCACGAAAACCGATGATGACATGGTGAGTCTTGCTCTACTCGGTCTTCCTCAAGTTGGCATAGCTAGCATGACTTAGTAAATGGAAGAGAGAAATTGCCAGATTGGAAACGACTTTGGTTGGATATGATGTAGGAGGAGATAAGGAGAAGCACCAGAGATGGATCTTCATCAAAGCAAGATGATGAAGAAAATCTAGCCTTAGCGAGTAAGGCGAGGGAAGGGGAAGGCTTCCCATTCCAAATCGAGTTCTTCCCATGGTGGGAAGAATATTGGCAAATTGAAAGTGCGATGCTTTCATTGTCATGAGGTGGGCATTGTGCTACGAATTTTCCAAAGAAGAAATCCAAGAAGGGATCCTCAAATGGATCAGATGGTGACGCACAAGCCTCATAGTTCGAATTGGATTTCACCCTAATCACATGCATGGCTTCATCGATGGTGGGTTGTGTTTGATACTTGGACAGTGGAGCCTCATTCCACATGATCGGCGACAAGAGTCTATTCAGTACCTTGGAGGAGAAGGACCTCCACATGCGCATAGAAATGGGTGATGATGGAAAGTATCATGTTTTAGGTAAAGGAATGGTTATGTTTCAAAGGGAGCATGGACCTCCTCTCACCCTGACTGATGTATCGTTTATGCCTGGTCTGAAGAAGAATATTGTGTTTTTCGCTATGTTGGAAGACAAAGGCTATGATGTAGTATTTAGTAAAGAAAAGGCATTCTTGAGGCATATCGGCACTGGACAAACCAAGAGGATTGGGATTCGAGTAAATAATCTCTACAAGCTGGAGGTAGATTACTATGCTGCATTGAGTTCCAAAGAAGAGTTGGTGCAAAGCCAAGATATTGGCAAGCTATGACATAGAAGATTGGGCCACTTGCACCATGGGGCCTTGAAGATCATGCAACAGATTTCTATCGGAATTCCCAAGGGTAAACTAGAGCAAGTGGATATATGCAAAGGTTGTGCCTTGGGTAAGTATGAAAAATATTCCTTTCAGGATCAAGACAATTGAGTTGGAGCGAGTTCATACAGATGTGTGTGGAGCATTCTCGACGACATCCAATGCTAAACAAAGGTACTATGTCATCTTTATTGATGATTTTTCTGGTAGATGTTGGATCTACTTCATCCAGAAGAAGGATCAAACCTTCTCAAGGTTTTGTGAGTTCAAAGCGTTGGTTGAGAAAGAATCTGGAAAGAAAATAAGGGCCTTGCGAAGCGAAAATTGTGTTGCAACATTGCAGGTCACAGGAACAATTTACTGATATTTTCACAAAGTGATAGGTACATGAAAGTTTCGTTTATCTCGGAAATTGTTTGGGAATTGTCAATCGTGGAAGTTGTGATTAAGGGAGAGTGTTGGCAATAATAATCCCAACCACCATCTTAAAAACAATGACAAACACCATGTTTGCCTAGTCAACTACTGCAGGGTTGTGATTTTGTTTGCAGGCGGAAGCACTGAAGTCAAAGCAGAGTAGAAGTACATCCTTGACCATTCTGCAATAGTTCAAAGAAGTTAAGGAACTTAATGAAGATTTTTAAATAAATATGGGAAAGTATTCACTTCCCTACTGTTGCCCACACTCCACAACACCTACAAGTTCATAAAACCATTTATTATGTAGAATTGTTGAATTAAATATTTTCTATGTCATGTATTAATGTCAAATTTGTATGTTGAGATAAATATGAATATAAAAGTCAGAGAGGCTGAAATTTTGTGAGGTAGTGAGGAGAAAATCCTCGAGGAAATATTGATGGGTGAAAATCAGTAAAACCCATAGATTTACTCCCCAACCCTAGTGATGTGGAAATTTCAGTAAGTCTTTTGTGTTTTCAATTTGAGCTGCAACTTCTATTTATGATGCGAATATATTTTCCTATGTTTTGAAATATAATACAAAGTATGTTATGTTGTGATGTGGTCTTAAACCTCCATCTCCATGAATTAATCTAACTCAAATTTTTGTTTCCACTCTATTTTGCCATAAGTTATTTCCGGTGTATTATTTAAATCTCCATGTAATTGCCTGTGTATTATTTAAATCTCCGTGCAATTGCGATATCCTTGTTGCAATATAAGACTTTGCTCAATTCTGAGAAAGACTACTCTCCTTTGCAATTTCTTTTTTTATTTTTAACCTTTTAAACTCTGGTATTTTAAGCTAGGGTTGAATGATGGGAAAGCAATGGAGGTTGGAGTCATTGGAGGCGGATTTCATCCTTTTTCAAAGGCTCTTTCTGCTAGCTCTCACCACGCTTATCGAATCATTCTGGAATTTCTAACAAAAAGTTGATTTCAAAGTCTGACATATAGTAAACTTTACTATATTTATAAACAGTTATTTGAGCTCGCTATCTCGTATTAATAGTTTCAATTTTACCTTAGTTTATCTATATAAAAATAAATTTAAGTTTAAGTTTACACTAAACTCCAGAAAATCACTCTCAAAAAAATTACACAATATTTAAAATAAAGCTATACAGCATTTTAACCTTAGTCGTAAACCAAATTGCTAATTACTTTCGTATGATTTTGAAGAGGAGTTCTAGCTATAAAAGTAAGGCCGACACTTACAGATCTTTAAGGTTCTTTAGTTGAGACAGCGAGCCTGGAACACTACCAGTTAAATTGTTGTGGTTTACATATCTGCACACGGATGGAATTAACATTAAAAAGGGACGAAGTATCGATCGAGTTTAAATGACTAATATGACTAAGATTAAAAGACAAACCAACTAAGTGTTATTCTGAGAAGAAAACACTTATAGTCTCTCCAACATAGTTAAATTGGAAAAATCTCGCAAAGCTCCGATCAGGTAATTTCAAGACGAATGGATGAATGCCAGTAGCAGTGTAATATTCAACGATAAAGATGTACTTTTCATCAACTTTTTAATCTCAATGAGCGTTTTCGTATTTCGTTAGGAGTATTTTTATCTTGAAAAGAATACATTGGTGCTTACAGGTTAACTAATCCGGTCAACTGTCCAATATCTGCAGGTACAGTTCCCGTAAAATTCCTTCCAGCCAAATTTCTGACAACAGGAAGATTATCAATAACTCATACAATATCACATCGGGCTGTAAATCACAAGTTATATACAATATACAAACCAAAGGTTTCAGCTTACAATTCTGATAGTCTTATCTCCGATGATCTGTTATTACAACTAATTCCTTCCCATGGGATTATATAGCAAGGATCCGAAATCCAATCCTGTATTTCGAACCTGGTTTTGATCACGTCAAGACGTTGAACTACATTTTACTATCTACTTGGTTAGACATTGAATTATATATGATTGATTTCAGTATGACAACTTTAGTCAGGGAACTTACTTTCCTGTGCAGACATTGCCTGATTGGTATCAACAATTTCTAAAGACTCATAGGCGTTGATTATAGGACTGTTGGTGGAGTTACCGGCCGTCTCCACTGCAAGATAGAGTACATCTATTTCATTGAAATCGAATGTTAGCTCTAGGGCAGAGTGATTTTCCAAAGTGATGACATCGGACATTTTCACCCCATTTAACAGCGCGAAAAAGATCTCAATTGAGACATAGTTAGGCTTCCGATCTCTTCGAAATACAGATACACTACTGATTTTCTCCCTCTCGGGGTCACAACACGGATCGGAAACACTGAGCTATTTAAGATAAATGCCGTTTGCATTATAAGACTTGGGGGAAGATTTTGGGTATTTTTTGTTGAGATGTCATCTTTTGCAGTTATAGACCGTACACCAGAAGCACCATCAACATCGAAAGACTAGATGCGGTCAAATCTGTCATCAGGATACCTGCTTGGTTCAACGTAGAAAGCTATTCAGCTCAATCAATTCAACTGCATAACATGAGCACTGCAACATCAACATCAGAAAAAGGTGAAGATGAAAAACTTTGAAATGTATACCTAACTAACGCTTTTGCTGCAAAATCAACTCTTTCATCTTTTTTCAACGATTGTCCTGGCTTTGCCATTCTATACATGCCTTCTTTGAGGGGCCTAAACTCAATAGCACTGACGAAGGGATCGTCATTCTCTGATGTTCTGATGAAGCAATGATACAACACTGTGCCCAAACTAACAATGACCCTTTCATGATACCATGGACTGTCATATCGGGGTGGTATGTTTCTGTAAGCCAACATACCCAATGTCTCATAAGAAAGTCTGAAGCCTGGATGTTGTTTGAATCCAGTGTAATTATCGATTGCAAACCATGTTCTTAAGAGGTAAGGCACATTGGGGACGAGAGGTTTTGCGAAGTACCGTAGGTATGTTCAGAGTAATCCCCGAGGTGTATGTCTACTGCCCTACCCACGTCAATGTAATTAGCGTAACTTACCCATATTACATTGTTTCGCGCAGTGTGATTTCCTTTACCTCCGCAATTAAGACTCACATATCCTGCCACCCAAAATTCAATTAATTAAAATAACAAACCCTAGATAAGAAATTTGCATTCCGATGACCGCATTCAATGATGATTTTAAGGTAAACAAAACTGAAACAAAAAAAATATTTTTCCTTCAATTCTAAAATATTCAGAAATACCTGGTTGAGGAATAACATTCACACACAATAACAAGGCGTTCAAAGGCAGTGAAAGGTTCCCTATGTGGTAACTCATTTTCCCTCTTGGTACGAATCGAACAATTCAGACATGCGAGAGATTTGTGTTTTTCTTTAGGTTTACTGTAAATATTGAGCTCGATCGCTATTGCGATCCAGTGTCTACCCTAGACTGTAAATAAAATCAGAATCGTGATATTTACTCAAATGATGGGATTGTTGGAATTTTATGGTGAATTCCATAACACAAAACGTCATAGAACAACTCTCTGATATGATGGAATTTTCTACTAAATTCCTTAACAAACGGACAACACAAAACTGCTTTGTTTCTGCACAGAAAACTGAAAATTTCGTTTTCTGGAATTGGTGTTGTAGCAACAGGATTCTGGTGTTGCAGCAACAGGAAAAACACTATGTTTTTAATAACACAGAAAAAACAGAAAACTGTGTTGCTGTAACTGGTGTTGCAGCAACATGATTTTGACGCTAAGTCACTTTAAGAAAATTGACGCTTTGAGTAACAACCACTGGTGGCGTCAAATCACTAGTAGACTTATAGAGTGAAATCAAAGTGTTTTGACACTTGGTGTAACAGCAACTGAAAATCAGCAAAACAGTAAACTTGTATTCCTTAAACAGTAAACAAAACTGATACAGAAAACTTTGCTGTTACAAGAGGAACGCTTCAGTTCCAGAAATTGATTTTCTATCTTAGAAAATCACAGGTTCAGCACTGCTGTGCATTTACAGAAGAGACACACTCTTGTTCTTCTAACCTTCTCTCAGAATACAAAAACAGAACTGCTGTTCAGAAACTCTTGCACTCACACAGAAAACAGAACTGCTGTTCTTTTCTACTTACGCTGCCTCTCTTAAGAAAAACATGATTGTTGTTCATGTATTTATATGAAAACAAATATCTGAGTTAAACATTAAACAAAGTGAAATATCTGCTGATATTTATCTCTATATTTATTGCAGAAGAGGCGGTGATGTATTTCTCGGTGGAAATAAGTCGGTTGCAGGGGAATTAATTTATGCACATTTAATGTTCATTTAAAGTGCAAAATATCAGTGGAATTTTGCGGCTTCCAGATAATATGAAATTAATTGCTGAAGATCAGATTTCGGTTCAATATTTATGTGATGCAGTTGGAATTAAATTACAACACTCCCCCTTAATTTCAACTGCTGCATACCCAGGCATTTCCTGAAATGATCAAAACCTTTCTTTGGCAATGGTTTTGTCAGGGGAGATGCAGCCAGCTTGATCCTCTGTTTCTGCAGTGCTGGCAAAAACAAATTTTCACTCATTGGTTTAACTAATTCACGGTAGAAGTGAAATTTGTATCTATGTGCTTTGTCTTTTTGAAAAAACCAGAGTTTTTCAGACCAAGCTATGCTGAGCATTGGTCACTAGTAAATAGGTTGTGCCATTTTCTTGTGCATGGAACACAAATCTCTGAGAACTCTTCTCAGCACAGCTGCTTGGCATGCTGCTTGCTGTTGCTTGCACAATAACTCCTGCCTCTGCTGTTGACAAAAGCCCAACTGGTTGCTTCTTGGAAGCCCATGAGATGGGCTCCCGATCCCAATATGAAACCATATCCTGAATGTTTGCTTTCCTAATCATCAACACTTTCCAGCCCAATCACGTCCGTGTAACCTGTCAACATGGAAACTTTCAGAAGAGGAGTATAAAATACCAAACCCCTTCGTTCCATTCACATACCTTAGAATCCTCTTGGCTGCCTGCCAATGAGTCTCTTTCCGTCTTTCCATAAATCTGGAGATTAAACTCACAACATGCATAATGTCTGGCCTAGTTGCAGTCAAGTACATAAGGCTGCCAACTATGCTATTGTACAATTTTGGATCAAAATCCTTGCTGCTGTCTTCTTTGTTCAGTTTCAACCCCATTACAGTTGGAGTCACAGCTGTCTTGCTGTTCTGCATGTTAAATCTCTTCAACACTGCTTCTGCATATTTAGCTTGAGAAATGAAAACACCATTTTCACTTTGGTCTACTTCAATTCCAAGAAAATATCTTAAGAAGCCCAAGTTAGTCATTTCAAATTCACTTTTCATGACTGCTTTAAAAGCAGCAATGAGAGAAGCATCATTGCTAGTAAAAATCACATCAGTCAGGTATGGTTGTTGTAAGATATATCTGGCTGCCAACCAGCTGTCTGTACATTGTGGAATCTATCTCCTTAGTGCCATCATCACTGCTTAATTTCAGATTCTGCTGCAAAGGTGTTGCTGTTGTTCTACACTGATCCATAGAAAACTTTTCTAACAGATTTCTAGCATACTTCCCTTGGGTAAGAAAAGTTTGCCCAGTATCTCTAAATACTTCTAATCCCAGACAATAGTGAAGGCTTCCGAGATCCTTCATTTCAAAAAATTGTGCCATCAGCCTTTTGATTTCTTTGATTAAAACAAATGCATTTCCTGTTATAATCATGTCGTCCACATACAAAGAAATCAAAACAATCCGCCCCTGATTATTGTACTTGGTATACAAATTTGGGTCATTTAAACTTCTATGGAAACCATACTCTATAAAGAAAGAATCAAATTTTTCATACCACGACCTGGGTGCTTGCTTTAAACCATATAAAGCCTTTTTCAGTCTGCAAACAAGATGTTCCTGCCCCTGCTTTACATATCCTTCTGGCTGTGCTAAGTAAATTTCTTCTTTTAAATCACCATTTAAAAATGCAGATTTAACATCAAGATGGTATAATTCCCAATTATGTTTAGTAGCTAAAGCAATAAGCATTCTGATTGTATTTAGCTTCTCTACATGTGCAAAAGTATCATCAAAATCTATACCTTCCTTTTGTGAATATCCTTTTGCAACCAACCTAGCTTTTAACTTATCTATACTTCCGTCTGCATTCATTTTTGGTTTAAACAGCCACTTACATCCTATAGGAGTTTT